>PVJN01032718.1:0-23960 GCA_004026805.1 Lasiurus borealis | reverse complement strand
AGGGACGGCTCTGTTCCTGTCTTCATAGAAAAAGCAGGCATATAGATGTAGCTGTGGTTATAAATTTTCATGTTGTCCACAAATGTCTTTCTGGACCACAGCAGGTTCTGAAACCTATTAAAGAGAAAAAGAGGCTCAATTACCCTGGAGAAAAAAAATTCATCAACACCCACTCTGTTGTTGTTCTGATGGACTTGAAGGCTCATATATCGTTGAACTCCCAATTATCTCTCATCATGTAGCGTGGCTTTTCCCCACCTCAAAAAACCTAGACTCAGGTTGAGAGTCCGTAATGAGATTTCCTCTTAACTAAAGTGCATTGCACATTTTGTTCTCTTCCACATTTTACTTGCCTGGAATGGAAGGATGGTTAAATACCCATGAATTCATAAAGGTTTGGTAACTGAATAGGGGATTTTGATAAAAGCTATTTGTATGGTCTAACATAAGCACAGGACTGATTCCTCATCTGCAAATTAAAGGAACGTCTTCTAAAATGCTTCTTCACTATGAAATTCTATGATTCTACAAGTACTAAGATTAATCAACGCTATATTGTAACTATAATATTACATAGGAAATAAAGATTTGTTATAAAATGATGCTAAGAGTCGCCCATGTTGCTTGCACCCAAGATCACTTCTTTCCTATTTTCTTTCACTTTGGATTATATGAAGTGAAAGGTCAACCATGTTCACCTAAAATTTATTGTACACATCCTGTGTGTCAGACATTTGAGAATTAAAAACTTAATGACCCAATTTTTGGGACACTTTGGTCACTGACAAGACTATAGTGTGTACTAAGACAATGATGAGGATTCAGTGTTCCTGTACCACGCAAGGCTGGAATGATGGAGTTTGTGGTGACCGATGAGGCATATGGCAAAATCTTGTGCATCTCTCCTTTGTTTGGACTTCACTCTGTGGCCATGGAGAGTCTTTACATCAGTAAGTGCTTACAGGACCAAATATTTCATCATTTGTTTAGTGCTCAGTCCATGTCAAGAAAGATAACTCGGGCAGAAGGTGTTCTGGAGAAGGAGGAGGCTAGTGAACTAAAGATCAATTAAGAAGTTGCTGGAGGAGCTCAAGTGAAAACAAAGAGAAAAAGAAAATGAAATAGGCCTTGCAACCTTTGTTTTCTTTCATAGGAAGGGGAGCAGCCCATCTCAGGTTTGTGTAGAAGGAGCAGTAGCATCTGAGAATGGAGCTGAGCCACAACTAGCAGGAGTCTGGCCTGACATCTTGGCAGGGCTTATCATAAATATGTGAAGCCAAAGTTCTGAATACACAAATCCACAGGATTTTATGCAGCAACCAGTGTTATTAACCTTGCCTGCCATGAAGGGTGTGTTTCTCAAGCCCAGAGGAAGGGAAATTGCACCAGTTTTCTTCATGTCCTTGATTCAGAATCCTGCTTTAGCAATATTTCCTGGGCTCTGACAAATAGAGAAGGGATCACAGCATTTTTAGGTGGCTTCACTTTACTATAGAAGAAGTCAGGGAAATCCATTGAGCCATATTTTGGAGCTGAGCTAGCTTCTCCAGCAGAAATTTCCACTTCCCAACTTCCAAATAGGTTCTGCTTAGAAAATGTTAAATTTTTCATTCTTTTAAAAAATATTGAGAGGAAGGGAGAGGAGATATAGAAACATCAATGATCAGAGAGAACCACTGATTGGTTGCCTTCTGCACTCCTCCTACTGGGGATGGAACTTACAACTGGGGCATTCACTTTGACCAGCAATTGAACTGTGACCTCCCGGTTCATAGGTCAATGCTCAACCATTGAGTCACACTGCCCAGGCAATCTTTCATCCTTCTTAATTACCCATCCCTATTTTTCCTCTTAAACAGTAATTCTTTCTCAATAATGTAGATAAATACTGCAGATAGTATTCTACTTTTTTGTTGTTGTTGTTTGAATAGTATTTCTCAAACTATAGTTGGAATGATGTGATATCACTTTCTGATGAGAGTTGTCCAGGGCAATGAATTTTTATCCAGCACTCCCCACTGATTGTGATATAAGTGTCCAGGGGATATACTTATTTAGAAGATCAAAGCCATTAACATAATTTGTCTAGCTTTCTGCATCTATCCCTCAACACCTCTTTATATCTTCACCTCACCTAGAGGCCTGGTGCATGAAATTTGTGCACTCGAGGGGTTCCTCAGGCCAGTCTGTGCCCTCTTGCAGTCCTGGAGCCATCAGTTAGACATCCTTAGTGCTGCTGCAGAAGCGGGAGAGACTCCTGCCATCACCACTGAGCTTGCCAGCCGTGAGCCTGGCTTCTGGCTGAGCAGCACTCCCACTATGGGAGTCACTGACCACCAGGGGGCAGCTTCTGCATTGATCATCTGCCCCCTTGTGGTCAGTGTGCATCATAGCTACTGGTTGTTCCACTATTAGGTCGATTTGCATATTAGGATTTATTACATAGCATGTTATTCTTGTTGCAATTCTAAGAGGAATAAGTGCTCCCTCTTCCCCGTTGTGTCATGGAACAAGCTATTCCACATTTCTAAAGAACTCTTGTTCAAAGTGGGTTTCCCTCTTTAAAACATCCAACTTCTCTACCTGTATTGAATTATCCCCTTCTGTCTTTCAAATACTATTGGATCTTAATAAGAGAAAATTCTTCTGATGTCCATTTTGTTCTTAGAGCTACATTCTAGGTCTCATTCCACCAGCAACATTCTAGAGCAGTTAGTATACTTTCAGTTGTTCCCTCTTGTTTTCTTGAACAATTCCTTCCTTATTGCTGCGCCAAGTGACTCCTATTCCACAGGGCTCTGCTGGCTGATGGAACTTTCCCTGTTTTTGTAGTGGACCACATACTAAGGTGAATTATAGACAGCTCCAGTATAATCAAGGCAATTGATTTTCTGTTCCCCATCTTAAAGCTGACTGATTATTCTTGAAGAGGGTAGGCTTCCTTCATTGAGTTTTAACTTTGAAAAGGAACACACGTCTTGAATTTACTATACTCTTAATCTTATTAACATTGTTTAAAAACTAGACCATACTGTGTATTTGTATTGTATTGTATTGCTTTTATCTACTTCATTCTTCAATAAATGACATTACCTAACTCAATTTAATGCAATTTAATAACTATTTATGGCATACTTATTTTTTTATTTTTTAAAAATATATTTTATTGATTTTTTACAGAGAGGAAGGGAGACGGATAGAAATTCAGAAACAATGATGAAAGAGAGACATCGATCAGCTGCTTCCTGCATGCCCCACACTGGAGATATGCCCACAACCAAGGTACATGCGCCCGACCAGAATCGAACCCAGTACCTTTCAGTCTGCAGGCCAATGCTCTATCTACTAAGCCAAACCAATTCCAGCTATGGCATACTTATTATATTTAATGTTATCCTAATCAAGAGTTTAAGAAAAATGGTTTTGAATTTTACCAAATTATTGTAAAATTAAATCAGAATTATAAAAGAGTGGTGTCCAGCTTATCTCTCTAGCCTCATAACTCAGCTACTCTTCATGGCCTCACCCTGTGCTCCAGTCATCCCTGTATGTGCACCCTCCGTTTTTTTGCATATATAAACCTTTTGTTGCTCATAACTTATTGTTATTTTTTCTAAATATATTTTTATTGATTTCAGAGAGGTAGAGAGAGAAAGAGAGAGAAAGAAACATCAACAATGAGATAGATTGATTGACTACTTCCTGCAACCCTCCCACCCTTACTGGGGATTGAGCTACAACCTGGACATGTGCCCTTGACTAGAATTGAACACAGGATCCTTCAGTCCACAGGCCGACACTCTATCCACTGAGCAAAACCAGCCAGAGTTCCTCATTCATTGTTGATGTGAATGCAAAATGGTACAGCCACTTTGAAAGACAGTTTGGTGGTTTCTTACAAAATTGGACTTTGCCATGCGATCTAGCAATCTAATCCTTGGTATTCCCAAAGGTGTTGAAAATGTATATCCGCACAGAAACCTGCACAAACATGTATATAATTGCCAAAACTTGGAGCAACCAAGATGTCCTTCAGTAGGTGAATGGATAGAAAAACTGTTAAATATATACAATGGGTAGCTCAGCACTAAAAAGAAATGACCTATCAAGCCACGATAAAACAGGGAGGAATATTAAATGCATATCACTAAGTTAAATAAGTCAATCTGAAAAGGCCACATACTGCATAATTCCAACTTAATGACATTCTGGAAATAACAAAACTATAAAAACCAGTGAGTGCCCAGGATTGGAAGGGAAGAATGAAATAAATAAGTGGAGAACAGCGGGTTTTTATGGCAGTGAAAAGATACTACATGATGCTATAATGATGGAAATATGTCATTATACACTTGTCCAAACCAACAATATGTACAACACCAAGACACATAATGTACCATAAACTAGGGATTTGGTGATTACAATGTGTTGATGTAGGTTCATCAGTTATAACAAATGTACCACTCTGGTGTGGAGGCTGATAATGGCAGAGGCTGTGCATGTGTGGGTATGAGGTATATGGGAAATCTTCGTACTTTCTTCTCTCACTTTTGCTGCAAACTGAAAATCTCTAAAAACATAATCTTAAAAAACACACATATCATAGCTTCTTTACACAACAGCAATCACATTTTAGAAATATATAATAAAACAAAGATACATTATAAATTTAAAACTGCCAAGTCAGAGATGAGCAAATTCAAAGGGCTAATATACATATTAAAATATGCACAAACTGACTGTTGAATCCCAGACAGAAGGCAAGGGAGGGTTGGTGGGAAGAGATCAACCAATGAACTTTATGCATATATACATAACCAATGGATACAGACAATGGGGTGGTGAGTGTCTGAGGGGTAGGGAGGACAGAAAAGGGCTGGAAGAGGTTTATAGGGGGTGGGTGGTGGAAAGGAGGACCTATGTAATACTTTCAACAACAAAGATTATTTTAAAAGTTGACACTGGAAAAATATTAATTAAATAAATTAAAATAAAATATGCACAGTCACAAGCATGAAATTTATACCAATTAAAACTACAGCAAAGGAACAGTTTTCTACACATCAAATTGGTAAAAAATTAAGAAGCATGTCAATCATTATTAGAAAAAATATGAGAAACGGGTACTTTCATGCTGCAAACAGAAGTATGAATTGTCATAGACCATTCAGAAGGTGATTTGGCACTTTCAATATACACACCTCCTGACCCAGCACTTCCAATTCTCAGCTGGTATCCTTGCTATTTATAGAGCAACCTCCCTCACTTCTCATAGGTCTTGATTCAAATGAAAACCCTCAGAGAATCCTTTTCTGACGACCCATCTCATCTCTCACTACATGACAGTACGTATCACTACATGACATTTTATTACATGTGCACATCTTTGTTTATTGTTTGTGTCTTCTTGAATGTCCACAAGGAGAACTTTGTTTTGTTTACTGCGAAATCCACAGCACCAGGAAGGGCGCTGGACACATGGCACTAAGAAAAGATGCCTGAATGTTTGCAGAAGGATGCAGAAAATTAGAAGCAACCTAGAAGTCTATCATGAAAAGAATAGCAAAAACAGTTGTATCCAGACTCTGGATACAAAGCAGTTCTTTTAATAACACAGCTCTGTTTGTATTGAAATGGAAATATTTCCAAGGCAGGATGTTATATGAAAAACAAAGAAATTCCATAATTACTAGTGCAATTTGTATAGTGCATTATCATTCCAGATAAAGATATAGTATATATTTTCTATAGCAACACATATGTGTGTAAATACATGGGGAAATGTTAGGATTCACAATAAGCTGAAAATAATGCCTACCTATGG
This sequence comes from Lasiurus borealis, assembly GCA_004026805.1. Classification (NCBI taxonomy): domain Eukaryota; kingdom Metazoa; phylum Chordata; class Mammalia; order Chiroptera; family Vespertilionidae; genus Lasiurus; species Lasiurus borealis. Next base: position 18,136 of record PVJN01032718.1, on the reverse strand, counting down.
GGAGAGAGCAATGGGGGAGGGGTAACAGGTCAAGGGAAGCTTTATTTATTTATTTGTCTTTATTTTTATTGTTGACAGTATTATAGATGTCCCCATTTCTCCCACTTTTCCCCCATCCACCCAGCCCTGGCTCTGCCTTCCTTCAGACCATTACCATGTTGTCTGTATCCATGGATTATGTGTTTATGAGCTTTGGCTAATTGATCAAGGGAAACTTGAGCTTCATCTAAAATGCTTTCATTTTTTAGAAGGTGAATACATTTATGAGTTACTTGTGGTATTAAATATTTCCCTTTGAAAAGTCACCTTAGTAGTCACATAAATGCAAAGCAAAATAATTGTGTTTTGAGTTTATTCTTTTCAACACAATAAATTAGGCCTATGTGGTAATTTTATTCTTTTACATTTTTAAAAATATATTTTTATTGACTTCAGAGAGGAAGGGAGAAGGAAAGAGAGCTAGAAATATCAATGATGAGAGAGAATCATTGGACGGCAGCTTCCTGCACACCTCCTACTAGAGATGGAGCCCGCAACTCGGGCATATACCCTTGACCGGAATTGAACCCAGGACCATTCAGTCCACAAGCCGACTGAGCCAAAGTGTATAGGCCTTAATTTTTTAATATTATTATATTGTCGTTTGTATTATATAAAGCACATTTACAAAAGATTCACAAATGTGCAAGTTAATTCATCTCTTAAGCATACTTCATTTTTAAAGTTCACTTCTATATAAAATACTTTTCTAATTTTTCTCTACAATAACTCTTATTTCAGCACTTCCCTTATAATTTACTTCCTGTTCAAAACTTTCAGTGATTTCCAGTGGCTTAATTCATTTCCTCATATTATTTACTTGCTTTTCTCATATTTTAGACCATTTTACATGTTCATGGCTACTCACTGTTATTTTTCTGTCTTTGCACAGCTGTTTGTTTACACAGCTGTTGCTTCCTTTTCCTCTGTCAATGAATGTTAACTTTGTGTTGATTTACAAATCTTTCCTCCTCTGTACCTTCTTATCCTGTGGGAGTATCTCTTCCACAGGAGAATATTTTACCAGACTGCAAAAATGACATCATATCAAACCATTCCATTCATACACAGTATGTGTTAAAAATATATCCTAAGAATGCAAACTTTCAAAGTATTTTATTTATTTATTTATTATTTTAATAAATCTTTATTGTTTAGATTACAATTGTTCCTCTTTTTCCACCCATAGCTCCCTTCCACCTCGTTCCCACCTCACCCTCTGCCTCTAACCCCACCCTCTGTCCTCATCCATAGGTGTACAATTTTTGTCCAGTCTTTTCCTGCACCCCCCACACCCCTTTCCCCCTGAGGATTTTCAGTCCACTCCCTTTCTATGCACCTGATTCTATTATATTCACCAGTTTATTCTGTTCATAAGGTATTTTATTCACTTGATTTTTAGATTACTTGTTGATAAATACATATTTGTTGTTCATAATTTTAATCTTTACATTTCTCTTCTTAAAGAATACCTTTCAGCATTCCATATACTGGTTTGGCAGTGATGAACTCCTTTAGCTTTTTCTTATCTGTGAAGCTCTTTATCTGTCCTTCAATTCTGAATGTTAGCTTTGCTGGGTAGAGTAATCTTGGTTGTAGGTTCTTGCTATTCATTACTTTGAATATTTCTTGCCACTCCCTTCTGGCCTACATAGTTTCTGTTGAGAAATCAGCTGAAAATCATATGGGTGCTCCCTTGTAGGTAATTAATTGTTTTTCTCTTGTTGCTTTTAATATTCTCTCTTTGTCTTTTGCTCTTGGCATTTTATTTATGATGTGTCTTGGTGTGGTCCTCTTTGGATTCCTTTTGTTTGGGGTTCTGTGTGCTACCTGGACTTGTCAGTCTATTTCTTTCACTAGGTGGGGGAAGTTTTCTGTCATTATTTTTTCAAATAGGTTTCAGTATCTTGCTCTCTCTCTTCTTCTGGCACCCCCACAGTTCTGATGTTGGTATGCTTGAAGTTGTCCCAGAGGCTCCCTACACTATCTTCATATTTTTGGATTTCTTTTTTCTTTTTGGTTTCTTGGTTAGGTGTTTTCTGCTTCTTTGTATTTCAAATCTTTGACTTGATTCTCATGATCCTCTAGTCTGCTGTTGGACATCTGTATATTATTCTTTATTTCAGTCAGTGTATGCTTAATTTCTAGTTGGTCCTTTTTCATATCCTTGATGTTCTCACTAAATTTCTCAGAGGTTTCTAAAAGATGCTTGAGTAAATTTATAACCCTGGTTTTGAACTCTATATTTAGTAGTTTGCTTTCCTCCATTTCTTTGCATGTTGGCTACTTCCCTGAGTTGATAGAGTGGCTTTGTGTGCTAGGTGTCCTCTAGGGTCCAGTGGCTCAGCCTCCTCAGTTACCTGAGGTAGACACTCTTGGTGTACCCCTTTGTGGGCTGTGTGCTTGTTGTAGTCAAGCCTTGATTGTTATTGGTATCACTGGGAAGAATTGACCTCCAGGCCAACTAGCTGCAACTACGATGGGAAAACTTCTGTACTGGAGACACCCTTATGAGATAAGACTTGCTTCAGTAGAGCTTTGGTCCTCACTGAGTCTGCCCCATGAGCGTGTCCCTTATGGATCTGTGTTGTAATCTGGATGGTCCCACTCTGATCCCTGGGTACACTGGCTCTTGGATTTCCAAGGAGTTGCTAATTTAGCCTCTGCCTGAGGCCACTCAGCAGGAGCTATGGAGAGATCTGAAGATTCCTCTTGTTTGGGTATGGAGGTGCCCAGATGAGGCCCAGTTGTGAAGCAATGCAAGCTGATGTAAATGTTCTGGGTCTCACTGACTCAGCTGCAGTTTGTTAGGTAAGTTTGGAATTCCAAAGACCAGGCCATTCATATGCAAAAGCCTCTGTAGTAAGCTTGGATGGGGCGGAGTCTGAGGTGGAGCAATCAACAATGGCTTCATGGGGCAGGATGTCAAGGTGGAGCAGACAGCAATGGCTTCCCGTCAGTCTTCTCTAAGAGGGCCCTGGGTCTCAGTGTCCCATGGTAATCACTGCAACCACCCCTGAGAGGATGCTGCCCTTGAGTTTCGCTGCCAAACAGTCCAGTTTCTCCCCGTATGAGTCTGAGTACCCAGAGTCTCACCCAGAACTGTAGTTCAACACAGTAGAGAGTTTTTTGTCTCCTTCCTGCTTGAGAAAGCCAGCCACATACTCAGTTGCCAGCCCTCTCTACGTGTGCACTTCTGTACCTCTGCCTTCCGCAGCTCCTGTGAATCTCAGTGTGCTTTTCTCTTTCCTTCTAATTGTAGAATTTCCATTCTGCCAGCCTTCCTGTGGTTCTGGAAGATGTCTGTTTGGTTTTTTAGTTGTAGTTTTGAAGTTGTTGTGCAAGGCAGCAGTTTAGGTGTTTATTTATGCCGCCATCTTGGTTTCCTTAAAATATTTATAGGATGGGCATTCAAAACTAAACTGGGATACTTCTAAGAGGATAGGAATTTAAGACAATCCTTTCAGGGATGGATAAATCTGAACTGAATATAATTATCTCTTTAATTTTTATGGCTCATTTACTGAGTTCCTTCAGAAAAAGCTAATGTCCTTTATCTTTGTATTCCCTAAGCATAACACTATACCTGATATGTTGTAGACATTCACTGTGAAATGAATAAATGCATAAAGGAATGAGTGAGTTTCTAAGCATCATTGTAAGTTTTCATAAATGCATTTCATTTCAAAATATACCACAGGAGAAAACAAAAAATGATTTTTAGGAATAATAAGATAATATGATACACTTTTGATTGCCTTCTTGTTTGTAAAGCAACATTTTCTTTCCATGGTTTTTATGCAAACTATTTCCTTGCCTTAAATCAGAAGATGGGTAATTAGAAACTGAATAGCACTCTGAAATATAAATCTCTCACTAGATGCTAGTTCATTTTCTTATAAACAGAATATGGTAAACATCCAAGAATTATCTAATCGTTTTTAATTTTATTTTTTCCAGGACAAATGAAGTTTTGCTTGTTTTTCTGACAGGTGTTCCTTTATGGTTTCTCACTTTTGTAATTCTCGAAATAGCAATTATTCTTATTTCCCTAAATTTCAATGTGAACTTAAACTCTAAAATCATATATTAATTCCTTTTGAGACATAAAATTAAGTGAAGTATATTCTAATCTGTGAATTTCAACCTTTAAGTAAAAAAAAAAAATTATGTCAATGTTGACACAAAGCCATCACCTTGTATTTTAAAAAACAGATTGCATATTAGAAGCCCATTGATTTTTCCACATAATATCTTACAAAATTTTCTAATATACATGATGGTCTCAAAATGTGGCTTCCAATAACAGAGAAGGTACTTTGAGAAGACTGCATGTTCAGCCTCTTCCACAGGCAAACTACAACCTTCAGCAAGTGACTTCATCTCTTTATGCCCAAATTTTCTCATCTGAAAATAAATTGGAGTTATTAAGAGCACCTACTTATAGAGTTGCTGTGAGCGCTGAATGACCTCATATGTGTGCTGCTGCACTTAGAACAGTGCTTGGCACATGAGAAGTCTTACAATTTTTGGTTTTCATCTAAAACTTCACCATCATCATCCTTATCACCATCATCATCATCACCATTCCTCTCCTCTGTGAAAAAACAAGTGATGAGAAATAAATTCTTAAAGAACTCTATGGAAATAAACATTATTTCCAAGAATGCAAGTTATAAATAAACAATTTAAAAAATACTTTCTAGGGAGGATATAGTTGGCATGTGTCTATATATGCATTACTAGAATACTGAGGTGAGTATAAGTGTGTGCTCATTTTTCATTGTTTTGTTGAAAAATTTTAATATGTGACAGGTATTCCAAACTAGCAATAAACAGAAATGACAAGAAAAGAGTAAGTGGGGTCAGAGAAAATGGTCAATTTCATGTAGTTTATCAGACACTTATTTAAAGCAGAAAGAGAATATCAAAGAATCTCTTTTCTATAATAAAAAAGCTAAATATAAGCAGTTTTAGAAAACAATGAGATCTTTCCAAACTATTATAAAAAGCATCATCCATTTTTTCACAAAGAATTGATCTATGCTCTGCAAGATGAAATTTAAAGCAATTAACGAAACTATTTGCATGAACAGTTTTAATATGCTGCACATTTATTCTAGGTATCATTTATTTAATTACATATTCCATTATTAAATTATAACTTATTTTTAAAATGTGCTGGTAAAATCTTTGTAACAAATCTAAACCATATAGTGTTTTAAATTTATTATATTCCTCGGGTTAGAGTTCCTCTTTATTTCTCAATTGAAAAGTTAGAAAGTAACTTGAATTTCTCTATTGTGACACAAACTCAACTCAAACTGAAAATCTAAGAAGGGTTGAAGGCAGGAATCCTTCTCCCCTTGGTACCTACGGAGTGAGAGGGGAGGCCAGCTGCACTTATTCCCCAGGACAGAGGGGAATGTGAGGACACTTGACCTCATTGTGCAGCCCACGACAATATCTGAGAAACAAAGGAGGACCTAATATCCCACCCATGCTGCTTTTGGCTGGGTGGCTTGGCAGGTTGAATGCTGGCTATTGCAAGCCAAAATATATATTTAATTTGGGGAGACTTCAAGATGAGAGTTTTTTTTTTTTACAAATCCCAAAAGCCATCAGAGGATGCATTTGATACTCATGAGAAAGCAGATGGGACCATCTCCTAGTATGTGCCACCTGTACCTTGCAAAGGCTACTTTTGCAGGCTGCCATGGCATATCAGGGTGTCCATGATCTACCTGCAAAGAAACCCCTTGTGTTTGGTGTGGTACAGAGAGATCATTATCTCAAAAACAGAATCAACTACTAGATTTGACTTTCACATGAAGCTCCTAACCCATTTTGGGTATGAACATTTGAGTATAAGGTATCATGCTAACTGGCAAATATGCTCTGCTTCTGAAGATCAAGACATAATGCTGGTTTGTACATAATCACAACATAATGGGTCTCAAATTGTGAATGAAAAGATTTGCATGAGAATTAAGCTCTCTAAAAATTCTACAAAATGATTCCTAAAAACCTTGAATTTACAATTAATGAACCTCAAAAGCATATACTCAAGAACAGAAGATCAACCCCAAGGTCTGGTTTATAATTCACATGGTGGGATATGATTCATTCAAATACCACAATGAGGGAATTGGATAATTTTTAAATAATACTGAATTATAATCATCTCTTTACAGAAGAAAAAAAATGTACTTGTACAAATCTAGAGTAACTGAAACAAAGATAAGCACAAAGAAGTATGTTTTGACATATAGTAGTTATTCCAAAAATACATATTAAATATGAGAGAAAGAAAAATAAATCCATAATCTCCCCATTCTACCATTCAGCATTGACCTCTGTTAACATACTGATTTTTATCTTACACACACACACATACACCCCTAGTAGCAGGATTGAAATTTACACACAACTCCCATTTGAAAAGGCTAGCATGTTTTCTACCTTACAGTGCCTTCATGCTCCCATTCTTGCTAATGGCATAAAAAAACCCTTAAATTTGTCAATTAAAAGAAATTCAGTGTCTTTGAAGTAAAATAGTCTTTGGGGAAAATAGCACATCTATTTAAAATGAAAACTTTGCCGGAGCTGGTTTGCCCTCTTAGGAACTCTCTCCTCCTCCTCACCTTCTGGCTCCTCCTAGAAATGGTGGGTCCTTAGGTTGTCTCTAGTGTGGTTGATCTTGTCTTATTCTTGGGGTCCAGCACTGCTGTCCATGAACTGTGGTTGGTACCTCTGGTTCTTCTGGACACCAAGTTGGCTACCACTCCTGAAGTCAGTGGCCCCCTCTCTTGTCCCTGTAATTCATGGCTGTTTTTCCCAACTTTGGATCCCTTCTTCTCCACTGGTACTTTTAGTGTTTTTTGTATCTTCTTCTAAAAGCGTGGAAATGTCATGGTTCCCAAAATATCACATGCAGACTATATCACATACTGCAGACACCATCGCAAGCCTACTCCTGGGAAATCCCTTCAGCCATATTTAACTTACCTCCCAGAACCAAGACAGACTCCACCTGAGCAATTTGGTCCTTTCAGACACCCAATCTGCTCATTGTACTATCACTGCCCTAACTCTCCAATTTATCCCATCACCTGGGAAAAAGAAGAGGAGGAGTGAGGACAGATGGGAAAGAAAAGGAAAAGAGACAGAGAACATGACACTAGAAAATAAAGGAACAAAAGGAAGAGAATGCGAATTTAAAAAAAATGGAAAGACAAAATCAGGCAATCAGAAGCTTGTGTAATACAGAGACTGAGACACAAGACGAACAAAAATCCTTTCCCTCCTAATCACTGATTCCATTATTTTCTGTCACGCAGAACAAAGATGTAGAGGGAAACAGTAAAGTGGATAAAATAACAAAGAAGGAGGTAAGATGTATCTCACTTGTTCTCTTCAACTTCAAGGACTAATCATATACTCATTTCATTTCACCTCTAATTCTCTCAGTCATGAACTGCAAACAGCCCCTAACAAACCTCAGGAGACACAGAAGCAGTTGCTTCTGTGGCTAGGTAAAAACCGAGCCCAGGAGTTAATTATATTACAGTTGTTGAAAACAGAGCATCTATTTCCATTTCAGGTTGTGATCCAAGTAGATTACATCAGCTTTTAAAGTAAATCATTTTCCCTACTTACACCTATATTAGATGCAAGACACATGGCAATTTCTTCCATTTCTATCTGCCTCTCATCACTGTCTGCCTATACTAAAAAGTATTTTGAGTAACACATTTTATGTTACATATATAGAGTCATTCTCCTATCTCTCTAAAATATAGTTAATAACATCATACTTTGCTCACTGTTCAAAATGGAAAAGTAAAAAACAAAACAAAATAAAAAACAGAACAGTGCATATATTGGAACTTTTTTAATAGCATGCCCTATAATCATCATGTATAAGAGACCAAATATATGAAGGATGATGAATTAAGGAAAAGAGTTCATTTCTATCTATTGGGTTATTTTTATTTCCACATGTTAGTCTATACCTTTTGGCATCACCTTGCAGGGGTGTCTTGTAATAAGGTGGGTCAGTTAAGTCATCCCCCAAAATAGCTGAGGAAAATCACATGCTTGGTCATATGCTAAATTGGAAAACATGGTTCAGACAGCTGTTTAGCAATAAAAGCTGCCTCACAAGGAAGAATAATAGGAAAAAAAACGTTCGCTCTACTTAGTTTTATTCCAGAAAATGATTTAAGTTAGAAAAGTGCTAATTTTCCAAAAAGAAAATCTCTAATATTTAAGAGAAAAGACACTGAAAAATGAGTGAAATTTGTCATAGTTGCTAAGCAATAAAAATTATTCACTCCAAACTACCAATGGAATTTTCATTAAAAACAGCATTCATTCTACGAGAATGTAAAGTATATAATATCGCTAGTTAACTTTGAAAAGACCATATACATACTACATTTCTGGGTTTCATTTTTCTTTACAAGCAATTATTTTACTCATTGATTTATCATTATGATTAATAATTAAAATTAGTTTCTTTATATATTAATATTAACTTAAGATTCTAGGTAGTTATGATAGTTAATTTTCAGTGTCAACTTGACTAAGTCAAAGGTGCCCAGAGATTTGGTTAAATAGTATTTCTGGGTGTGTCTATGAGGGCGTTTCCAGATGAAATTAGCATTGTACGGTGGACTGGGTAAAAGAGATGGCCCTCGCACTGGGTGTGCATTGTCCAATCTCTGAGCATTTGAATAGAACAAAACATCAGAGAAAGTGAGAATTCAATCCTTCTACCTGTCTACTTGAGCTAGGATATCCGTCTCCTGTTTTTGGAGAATTTACACTATCAGTTCGCAGGCTTCTGGATCTGGGCTAGAACTTACACCAGGGTTTTCTTGGTTCTCAGTACTTCAGGCTCATACTGGAATCACCCCACCAGCTTTCCTGGGTCCCCCTTGCAGACAATAGATGGTAGGACTTCCTATCCTCCATAACCAATTCCTTGTAACAAATCAATATCTTTGTCATTCAATCTCTCTACCTATATATCTCCTTTTGGTTCTGTTTCTCTAGAGAACATTAATATACTAGTCATATACTTTAATATACTAGTCATATACTTTAAAATAAATATTATGTATTTGTATATACCTATATTTATACAAAATTATAAATTTGCATATGTTACACACACGAATATTATAGATTGATATTTACATAAATATATTTATCTCTATATTGCCTAAGACACACACATACACACAAAACCTAAATGTATATCTAAATGGTTAATCTGTGCTACCTATACTATTATCTCAGCAGTCACAACTCAAGGTTACTGTGAAAAAGCCAAGTTTAGAGGGAAATGAAAAAGCTTTTCCTGGATTTATTTAAACCCTAAAACAGCAAAACAAATAGCAATGGGTCCTTTTCTGTTTATGTCACAAATTCTTGCATTTACTTATCAAACATGAATTTGCTTGTTTTCATGGGAAATGAGGATTCTACAGTTAATTTACGATTATCGTAGAAAAGGTATATTTATGAGAAAAAAAATCTCCCATAGTTCCATGTGGGTGTTTAATGCACTGGCATATTTCTCTACACTGTTTTGTCCCCTATATGTTTTTTACGCAGTTGAGATCATGCATTACATATGCTTCCACCTCATGCTCTTTAAGTAAACGCTAAATCAAAAGTATTTCAAACGTCATTTAAAGCCATTGAATGCATTTCCTATATTTTGGATGTTTGGGGTGTGGCAATACACAGATGGGCTCACACAGTGTCCATTTCAACCGCCCTCTGTGAGGTGCTCGGCCCAGAAAGTGGAGAGCTAACTGTGCTTCCTGAACTCTTTACAGTGAGGGTTCCAGTTGGGATGTAAGCTTCAGCCTGAGATGTAACTATGTGTCTTGAAATCTGACCTGAATTAAATGAGGAGAGACCAGGGGCTTGTTTTCAAAGTCAGAGTATGTGTCTGGAGCGAGCAGCTGGCTGTGGCTTCCCAGCATGGCAGGAGGCTGCCTGATTCCGCACTCCACTGGCTGCGGCAGCAGCTTCTGCTGTGTGGCTCTAGGAGTTGATGTCTGTTCCCTCAGCGTTTCTTCTCCCTCCCACCAACTCTGAAACCCATTTAAGTAAATCCCTTTATGCTTAAGTGAACTAGAATGGATTACATTCTCTGCAATAAATCCTCAACAATAGAGTGTTTCTAATTGTTCAAGATAATACTTAATTCTTTAATACCAGTTTTTCATTTCTAATTTTTTATGCTTCATACATCTTAAGATTATTCCTTTAAGTTTGACTTTTAGAAGTGTTATTACAAATTCCAAGGGTAGGAGCATTTTTAAGGTTCTTAATACATGTCAATTCTTTTGTGTTTCTAGAAAAGTTGTACTTATTTATTCTCCCATGACAATGTTCACCATCATTGTTATCTTTTCTCTTTATTTTTGCTGCCTTGTGAGTTAAAAATAGTTTGCTACTGTTTTAATGTAACTGTACTTAATTATTAATATAATTGAATACTTATGAATTTCATAAGCCATCTGTATTTATTCCTTCATGATTTTGTTACTTCTATGCCCAATTTTTTCTAAGACTGAAATATTTTTCTTCATCTCTTTATATATACTACCTTTGTAGATGAGTTACCCTTTTTCTGTTTATATCTGATGTTCCTTTTTCTAAATTATTATTTGAGTTTTTAAATTTAGATGATGCTACTGACAAGAATGAATTTAAAATGTATTTTAATATGAAATGTATACATCACCTTTTGTGAATTCTCCCAGTAGAAAGTGTTCTATTCTCAGAACAAATAAGAATTCACACTGATGCTATTTTTTGTTTCTGTGTTTTACATATTATGTGTTAATCCTTATACTGGTCTATAAATCCACATCTACCCAGAATTTCAAAATATAACCTTATTTGGCATTAGGGCCTTTTTATGTAAATCATCAAAAGTAGGTCATAACAGATTAAGATGGGCTCTCATCCAATGGCTGGTATCCTTATAAGAAAACAAAACAGAGACAGACACAATCAGAGGAAACTCCATGTGACAATGGAGGCAGAGAGAGATTGGAGTGATGAGTCTGTAAATCGAGGAATGCCAAGGATTGCTGGCCATCCCCAGAAGCTAAGAAGAGATTAGGATCTGCCCCTAGAACCTAACAGAAAGCATACCCTTGACTATACCTTGATTTCAGATTGTTAGACTCCAGACTTGTCCAGGAGTACATTTCTCCTAGTTTAAACCTCCCTGTTTGTGGTCATTTCTTATGGTGACCCTATGGAACTAATATAATGACTACACAGTTGATTTTTGTACCCAGTGTGAGATGAAATTTTTAAATTGTTTTTCTCAAATTGTGAACTGATCGGTCTACCTGAAACTCACTCCTTAAAGGCATGTGAGACTCGATTGTGCACATTTCTCTCCAACTACACACGGACTTCACATTGGTAGCTTGAAGTTGGCCACTGTGACAATGTACTTAAACCATAGAAGTGGACAAACTATAAGTAACATCTTTACTCTCCATTCCCACACTGGATTTAAAATATTTACTATTGTTAATTCCCTACATTTTTACATAATTATATTTTAATTGAATTTATTCAGGTGACACTGGTTAATAAAATTATATCGGTTACAGGTTCTGTAATACATCATCTGAATATTATACTGTATGCTTACCACCCTAAGTCAAGTCTTCTATCACCTTTTATCCCCCTTTCTCCTCTTTTATCTCCACTCATTCTTCTTTCCCTCCTATAATCTCCATACTGTGATCCCTACATTTTTAACTGCTTTTGAATTTTACAATTAGGACTTTAGTCAGCAAATTACTTCATCATGAGTATTTGGCTCACAGCTATAATGCCATAGAACATATGATAAGTCATTCAAGAAGAGTATTTGAGAAAGATATTTTCTAAGCCTCTTTTTTTTCTGATTGGGCCTGATGATTACTTCTTTTTTATTCTTTTTTTTTCCAGAAAAGTTGTAACATATACATTGACTCTCTCTTATTTTTCCTCCATCTTATTTCTTGTCATGTACCTTTTTTATTGCTCTACATTTATGAAGTTGAAATATTAAAACTTTATTTTGTGCACTCTAACTCTGCTCTTTGCTACAACTGATGTGGAATTTATTGCTCTCTTTAAGTATTGCTTTCTTTGTAGTTCTGCCTGCTTTCAGTCATCTCCCTTTGCTACTCCGCTTTTAACTCATTCTCTGTTGTTCTAAACATTTCTGGCACCCTGTGGGTCATTATGTATTAAGTACATAATGCTAAGACTGAGAGATTTTCTTCTATTCCCTCTAGAAAAGAATATTTATTTGTGTTTTTTTCCTCTGAGTCTTTAAGTTACTTTTCCTTGTATTGCAAAATGTTTTGTAGGATCTATACTGTGTGTGTGTGTGTGTGTGTGTGTGTGTGTGTGTGTGTGTTACTGCTTTCAGAGAGGAAGGGAGAAGGGGAGAGAGATAGAAACATCAATGATGAGAGAGAATCATTGATTGGCTGCCTCCTGCATGCTCCCTACTGGGGATTGAGCCTGCAACCTGGACATGTTTCCTGACTGTGAATCAAACCATACCTACTGGTTCACAGGTCAACGTTCAAACACTAAACCACACCGGCTAGGCCCAAATGCATATATTTTAATTTTTCTTAAATAGTAAACACACACACACACTGATCCAAAACAATATGTGGCTACATGGGTGAATGGTAGCCTCTTACCCACCATTGCTGATCATTTAGGTGTTGCACATTTTTCTTGTTTAGATCTAGATCTAGACAGAATACTAAAGGGCTGAGCTCAGAGCCTGGTTTCCGGTGTCCGGCAAACATTTACTTCATGTTTCTGCTGGACTAAGGGAGGATCTTCCACTCTAATTGGCCTGTTGTCTGACTGCTAGGGAGTTATGTGTAGGCTTCAGTTCTTCTCCAGTCAGAGACAGAAGTAAAAATTTTACCTTTATCGACACTATTTTTAGGGCTCTTCCTCTCATCTTCATCTTCCCTTTATGAACATTTTCCAGCTTTCAGACAATTTAGGCTGCAAAGTGTTAGTGCCTCTACCTGTCATTCTCTACCCATGCATGTTATGTATTATGAAGGGTGGTTTCCAAGTGAATGAAGAGCAAAACTGATGAAGGAAGAGTAATGACTTCATCAAGCTAAGAAGAGTTCACATGACCTGGGGATCTTCTGTGTTTTTTTGCCCATGGGTAGAATGGGGTTGAATCACAGCCTTTCCCCATCTTCTTCTAAGATTTCTATGCTATTCTTTTTTTTCAGGGGAGAGTGCGAACGCAGTCCCCCACTACCACAAATTATGCAGTCGAGTTTCCCACATTTGGGGAAATCGAAGGGGTCAGCACATCTGGAGTGCAATGGATAAGCCTCGCCCTGGGAAAACCACCTTCATGATCATAGTATCTCCCCTGCCAGGTAAGTATTTTATGATATTCTTGTTCAGCAGGCTTAGTTCAAAATTATAACTCTCAACTCTCTCCTCACTGCAGTTACTGAAAATTCCTTGAAGATTTTAGCATCTGACTTCCTTTTCTCCTTATTTTTCATTTTTCTTATAAATATTTTGGTCCACGTATTCATGTATGATGATTTAATTTAAAAGTTAGAATAAAGCATTTCATCAGAATGACACATATTAATCCAGCTACTTGCTGAAGACTCACTCTGTGTCAAACACTCTGGTCAGGTACTGGGAATAAAAAGATGAAAAAGACAGAGTCACTATTAAGTCATGTAAGAGATCCTGAGGAGAAAGACACTCTAAGCCAAGGGCACTGCATGCATGGTGAGCAAGGTCTTGAGAAGTAAAGAGTGATACTGGCATTTGAGGCAAATGTGGAAGGGATGATAAGCTGAGACCTCAGTTAGAAAGTAACGGGGAGCCAGTGACAAATTTTAATTTGGATTTTAGAAGACAAATCCGTACTATAGGGAAAAAAAATCCGGTTGAAGGAAGATTTTTGGACACTATTTGAGCCCTGGCAAAGGATTTTTATGACTACCATAAAGGCAAAAGTAGTGGAAATAATGAGATAATACAAAGTTAATAAATAACATGAAAGTAATTTTGATAGGGCTTTGTGGGTAAGTAGATCTGGATGATAAAGTGAGGAGCTAAAAGATGACTCAAAAGTCAGCCACCTCAGTGATTTGATGGATGGTGCTCATAACTATGATAGGGACTCCTGGGACAAAGAAGATTTGATGAGAACGATCATTAATTCACTTTGGAGACACACTGAAACTTGTGCCTGTGGGGAGTCTAAATGGAGACAGCCGGAAGACAGATAACTGTCTGCAGCACAGAGAAGCAAGGCCGAGGATGATGCTAATGACTGAGGGAGAAAGCTAAAAGATGTTTTCCCCAAAGGAAGGCAAATATAGTGACAAAAGAAGAGAACTGAGAAGCAACACTGGAGAAGAGCAACAGTAAGAGGGTAGATTTAAAAAAAAAATCATCAAAGGAAGCTAAGAAGAAGCAAGACATAGAGGAGTGTTGTGACTCCAAAATAAAAGAATTTCAGGGAAGCATGAAATAATAGAATTAAATTCAGCAGAGGTCAAATAATATATGTACTAATAATCACCAGTTTCAGTCTTCAATGACATCTCTATTTGAAAAAATTTAATAAGAACAACAGCCCAGCTGGTGTGGCTCAAGATTTGAGCATTAACCTACAAACCAGGGGGTCATGGTTCAATTCCTGGTCAGAGCACATGCCTGGGTTGTGCTTTCAATTCCCAGTGTGGGACATGTAGGAGGCAGCCAATCAATGATTTCTCTCATCATTCATGTTTCTATCTCTCTCACTCTCCCTCCCTCTCTGAAATAAAAGAAAAATATTAAAAATAAATAAAAATAAAAAAGAAGAACAGTGTTTAAACAAATAATAACCAAAAGCTCTTGCAAAATAACCAGTGCTTCTAGACAGAAAACCTTTTTATCCAATGAGAATTAGTGTTATGAAAACTCTGTCTTCTGCTATTTGGTGATATCAGCTACAGGTTATTATCCAGCAAATATTCTAAAAAATGTAGCCTTTCTGTTTCACAGATTTGTTAGAATGAGATGTAACCCAAAATAGAGACACCCTTTTAAGAGCTTCTGGTCTTAGAGGATGACAGTAGACTTCTGAATTTA
The DNA here is from genome assembly GCA_004026805.1 of Lasiurus borealis. Lineage (NCBI taxonomy): Eukaryota > Metazoa > Chordata > Mammalia > Chiroptera > Vespertilionidae > Lasiurus > Lasiurus borealis. The sequence goes on along the minus strand of PVJN01032718.1, from coordinate 2,905 downwards.
TACTCTATAGGGCTTTGTAATATAGAAACTGGGTTTTATTAGTTTTCCAAAAGCCACTGTTAATCTTTTAGCATCAGGATAACTCTCCTAGGCTAACTGGCCATATAAATTGGTCTGTTCTAAATAATACTAAAGATTCCTGTCCAATTCTTCACCTAAAATGACTCCCACTCCCCACCTCTAAAACAGTCAAGGTTTCTGGCATAAGTGGTAAATTAAGCATAAAATTTTGTTGGGAGACAATTGCAATAACTCTAGGTGAGAGATGATAGTGGCTTGGACCTAGGTAGTGGTGGTGGAGGAGATGAGAAGTAGTTACAATGTTTGAAAGTAGGTTCATCATAATTTGGCAGTTGAGTTAATCAAATCTGAAGTGTGACAGAAAGAGATAAGTCAAGGAGTCCTAACTGGATTGGCTCTATGGATAGAGCATCGGCCTTCAGACTGAAGGGTCCCGGGTTCAATTCCAGTCAAGGGAATATACCTTGGTTGAGGGTACATCCCCAGTGAGGGGTGTGCAGGCAACTGATCAATGTTTCTCTCTCATTGATGTTTCTCTCTCCCTTTCTCTCTGTAAAAAATCAATAAAATATTTTTAAGAAGAGAGATAAGTCAAAGTGACTTCAAAAATTTTTGAATTGAGCAACTAGAAAATGAAGTTGCCATTTATTGAGATGGGAAAGAGGGCAGAGGACAGGGGTGAGGGGAGAATAAGACTTCTGAATAGTTTTAGTTTGATACTCACATTAGATACCTAAATAGGTTAGCCAACCTGAAGGTTGAATAGATGAGTCTGGAAATAAGTATTAGATGGAGGACAAATTTAGGAGTCTCAGAACATAGATAGTATTTATTTAAATTCATTAATATATAATAATGGAATTAAGGATTATGCAACAATATAAAATCACCCTTGTTTGCCTCTTCAAGAGTTTCCCCATCTATCTTTAAATCAACAAATCTTCCCTTTTCTTTCTAAGTGGTAAACTCAGTCTTGGCCTCTTGAATTTTCTTTTCTCTCCCAGTGAGACCTGGCTAAGCCATGATTCCAACCATAACCCTAGCTTGTTTCTCTTCAACTACTTTCCTAGAAAATAGTCCAAAGACCTAGGTTCAAGACAGTTCTCCAGTTAATATCTGGTGGAAGCAAATCATTTACCTTGTCTATCACTAGTGTTTTCACCGAAAAATCAGGATAATGCTACCACCTGCATTACTTGCCTCTCCATGTGTCAGTTCTATGTACCTAAAGGTTATTCAATGCTTACTGTTTTCTTTCTCTGTTCCTCCAAATACTCTTTCTTTTCTCTTTTTTAAAATATATTTTTATTGCCGAAACCAGGTTTGGCTCAGTGAATGAGCATGGACCTGCAGACTGAAAGGTCTCAGGTTCTGGTCAAGGGCATGTACCTTGGTTGCGGGCACATCCCCAGTAGGGGGTGTGGAGAAGGCAGATAGTCGATGTTTCTCTCTCATCGATATTTCTGATTCTCTATCCCTCTCCCTTCTTCTCTGTAAAAAATCAATAAAATATATTTAAAATAAAAAATAACCCTCCGGTTCCCTTTCCCATAGGATCTGAACACCGATCTTAGTGGTCGTAGAGGAGGAAAAGTGATAGTGAAGCTGGCCCACAGTGCTTGTAACCTGTGGGCTAGTTTCAAACAAGGAAAAAAATAAAAATAAAAATAAATAGATAAATAAATAAATAAAATAAAATATTTTATTGATTTCAGAGGAAAAGGGAGAGGGAAAAAGAGATAGAAACATCAATGATGAGAGAGGATCATTGATCAGCTGCCTCCTTTACACTCCCAACTGGGGATCGAGCCAGCAACCCAGGCCTGTGCCCTGACTGGGAATTGAACTGTTATCTCCTTGTTCATAGGGTTGATGCTTAATCACTGAGCCATACCTTTCTTTTCTAACTAATCACTTTTCTTTCCAAGTAATTGGCAGTATTTTTATTTAAAATAAATCATATTTCATCAAATCTAAGATGATATCGTATTATTTGCCAGTAACATACACACGAAAAGGACACAGCCAATAGAAATGTGAATCAATGTTTTACAATAGCGCATTGGATCATCTTGCACTAACTTCTTGTTTTGGCATTTCTTTCATCCATTCTAAGAAACAGGTTTTTCTTGCTTTCACTTATGTTGTTTGGCATGTGCTATAGATAATTATTCTGCACATATTTTAGTATCTATCTTTAATACAGCTTCATCTACTTGTGGGAATTTTAATCCTATTTTGTTGCTTATTAAGAAAATACAGAATGCTTCCATCATTTCTCTGAAATAATAATTTGCTTATAAATCAAATTGGCCTCCCATTGCTCTGTTTCCTGTCTTTCTCTATATACAATAGAGGCCCAATGCATGAAATTCATTGGGCTTTCCTCTGGCACCCAGGACCCAAATCCCCTGAGGTGGCTGGCAGGCACCTGGGACCCGGGCTTCCCTCACAGCCCGGCTTCATCTGGAAGGAAGGAAGCATGTCTGGGAGGACATCCGGTCTAATTAGCATACTACACTTTTATTGTTATAGATAGTTTTGATATCTTTTTGGAGATACTTTATTTATTTATTTTTTTGAGTCTGCCCCCTTTATTTTTTTTTAATTAAATCTTTATTATTCAGATTATTACATTTGTTTCTCTTTTTTCCCCTCCATAGCACCCCTCCACCCAGCTCCCATCCTCCCTCTGCCCTTAGCTCCCTCCCATTGATCTCATCCATAGGTGTATGATTTTTGTCCAGTCTCTCCCTGTATACCCTTCACCCCTTTCCCCCTAAGACTTAACAGTCCACTCCCTTTCTGTGCTCCTGATTCTATTATATTCACTAGTTTATTCTGTTGATCAAATTTTTAATTCACTTAATTTTTAGATTCACTT
>PVJN01032717.1:0-23961 GCA_004026805.1 Lasiurus borealis | reverse complement strand
GGAGGAGAAGCACCTGCCATGGAGAGAAGCACCTGCCATGGAAGAGTTGAGTGGTTACCACAGAGCCCGACTGGCCCTTGCAGAAAAGTGTGCTGTCCCTCGGTCTGAGCAAAGGAACATGAAGGCTGTGACAGGAGCCTAGAGAGGTCACAGACCAAACCACAAACGGCCTTCAGCACCAAACCAGGAGCCGCAGCTCGAATAAAGGGGACGAGAGATGGATTTTTCAGCTCCGGGCTTGTGCTGTAAGACCTATAGTCCTTGCTGGAAACACAAGAGAAAACAAACTAGCGAGGAGCAGACAGGAAGCAGGGACACCCCGGTAATAAATTGGGGAAGAAGTAATGAGTTCCTGAACCGTAGGACGGTAGCAGAAGTGGAGGAGATAAATCTGAGATACACGAGAGAAGAATAACCAACGAGTCTTAGAGATTCATAAAAATGAGGTAAGACAGTGATCAAAAGTGAATCTCAGGTTGGGGCCGGGTGACATGCTATATATCACGATTTGGGAATACAGGAGCAAATGTAGGATTGGAGGGGAAATATGATCAATTCAGCTGGAATGTAATCAGGATGAGATACTGTACAGTGGTACCTCGAGATACGAGTGCCCTAACATACGAGATGTTTGAGATACGAGTCGTCGAGCGAGCTATTTTTGCTTTGAAATACGAGCAACAGTTGAGATAGAAATAATCGAGCGGATCGGCCGGCTGCACACGACCCACCAGTTTACCACGACTCGAGCGTCTCCTAGTTTCCCACGCCTCAAGGTTACGGAACGAATTAAACTCGTATCTCGAGGTACCACTGTACTTGTGAGCCGGCTGTCCAAGACACAGTCTGTGGGGCCGGGCCAATCGCTCTGTGGCCCAGGGGTGACTTATGGGGAGTTATCATATATGCGCTGGAGCGGTTAAATGTTTGGTTAAAGCTGCCTATAAAGCATTCATAGAGCAGGTAAGAGAGAAATGAGGCCCAAGGATTCCACTAATTATCCACTAGAATTAATAATCAGGATCAGCGAGGTTGCAGGATGCAAGATCAATGTTCATAAATCACTTGTATTCCTATATACCAGCAATACATACTCAGAGGGGGGGAGCGTAAGCATACATACACACACACACACACCTCACGAACTAGGGAAGAGGAAACATCTAGCCCACCTGCACACCTGTGTCACACACCGGTAGCTCCTGATGGTCTAAACCAGCAGTTCTCAACCTGTGGGTCGCAACCCCTTTGGGGGTTGAATGACCCTTTCACAAGGGTCGCCTAAAACCAACGGAAAATGCAGATATTTACATCACGATGCATAACGGTAGCAAAATTTCATGGTTGGGGGTCACCACCCCATGAGGAACTGTATGCAAGGGTCGCGCCCTTAGGAAGGTTGAGAACCACTGGTCTGGACGCACTCCACGGCACCTCTCAATCCAGCGCTCTAGGCAGCCATAACCAACGGAAGGCAGGCGACACCTACAGTAGAATGTACCCCTATTCCTCGCCAGGGCAGCCTCAAAGGCAAAGCTATCTCCTATTCATGTTCTTTAATCTCCCAGAGCCTTAGCCAAGGATTCTCAGGGGCGGAGTAAAGGGATGGAATGACCTCCAGAGGCTTTTATCAAACCAGATGCTGGGATCCCATCCCACAGCGATCTGGCCAATCAAGCCGTGGAGAATGGAGCCTAGGTAAGCAGCACTCTCATTCCTATAAAACAGACCCAACACCTTCTTTCCACGCTCTTCTCCCAGGAGGGGCCACCCAGCTCGCATCACTCCGACTATAAGAGGAAAGTCAATCTGGCCCGAGTCGTTTCAAGTTAAACTACCACCAAAACAGAGGGAGTAGAGAGAATGGTTGATTGATTGATTGATTGATTGACCAACTGAACTGGTTCAAAAATTTATAAAGATCTTAGAAGGCCCATTTAATTGCAATGGTAACATAATGAGAATTAGCCCATCCTATCAAAGAATCTCTGAATGTTGAAGCGATGGATGGGTGAAAGCTGATTTCCAAAAAAAAATATAGTGTTTTTCAATACTAAGCCAATAAAGTTCAAATTAATAAGGCGTTGCCTTCTACATACTTTAACAGCCTCCAGCTGCCTGTTTTAAGAACCAAGATACATGGAGTCACACATGTCTACCCAACCCTAATATTCTGTTTTTGACCAAGGCTCACTTCCCTGCCTCCCCAAAAACAAATGCCTATAAAGCACCCCACCACCACCACCACCACCACCACTCCCACCACCAAAAAATTAGTCTGTGAAACTCAGAAGCTTCTTAATTCACATCTAAGGGCTTACACCTCCCCCAAGACAATGCAGATTTCTCTGTATACTGACATCAGCTTCACTTCTCTTCAAAAAAATCAACCTGAACTAGGAAAAGGATTTTCTCATGCTGGAGGGATGAGAAATTGAGAAGCAAAATGAAAAACTCCTTAATATAAGGTCAACGGGATTACTGACATTCACACTTCTCAAGCACCAGGCTGCACATTAATCTCCCAAATGCCAATGGACCCTGCATTCCTGAAGGCCAAGTGCACTCTCTCCCTGCAGAGCGAGGTCATCACAATGACCCTGACCACAGTGCTCACTCCCCGGCAACCCTTCATAAAATCATTAATCTTATCTAGTTAGGGCTTATGAAAAGTTTAGTGTGCGTTTTACACCTATCTTCTCCCCCAGCTGTCAATAGAGTGTATCTTTCCACAGATCAGTGTCTTGATCCTCCCAGAACACATACGGGAACCAGAGAGAAAGGTCGCTTTACGGCGATGTAATGGCGGTGAAAGTCCACTGACGACCTTGTAAAAATACATCCTAGGTCTAGATGGAAGGTCCACCCCCCGGGGCAGCAAAATTTGCCCTTGCCCTTGGGTGAACCTTTCAAGTAGGGGACTCAACGCTATCTTGGCCACAAGATCCAATTTAAACAGGTGTGGAAGGAGCCCTAGGTAAGAGTGCGGTGGCCCCTCTGTGTGCTCTACGGCACCCCTTCCCATCCTAAGTGAAGTCTGTTTTCCTGGCCTTTTAGAGCCAGTGACATTAGCATGTCACCGAGAGCTCATTCACACCATAAACTCTTCTGATCTCCTACTAAGTACTCACTCTCTATTTGGAACACTCCCTTTGTCCCATGAGTATAAGAGACTCGTGATTTAAATTGCTTACCGTTTTGTTTAGGGGAAATTGGAAAGCCATGTAAGATGAATAAATCAGTATACCAGAGCACAGCCCTTCAACCCTTCCGCATGTCCTTACTTAAAGGTCTCTCTCAGTCTGCCCTGAAGGACAGCTTTCTATAGACGCTGCCCTGTTCCACCTTCTGAGCATGCCCAGGACAGCAGTCCCTCTGCATTCTGGGAGAATGCCATTACCAACTCCTCTCGGCCAGCGAAGCTTGTCACCTGATTGCAATCTACTTTGCGGCAATCTGAGACCATCGCTTCTTATTCCCTGTCAGTATCGTCGCAAGTTCTTTCTGAAGAAGCTGTGTTTGGCCTAAAACATTGTTGACTAAGAGAGAGAAACTTACATCATCCAAGTACCCGGATGCCCCTTTGCACACCCATGACGTGCATCGCTCAATGAGGGCTCCTCCCACTGGCGGCAGGAAAAGTGAGTGCCTCTCTTACCACACCCCGAACATCCTTCTTCACAAAGATAAAAGTGTTCAAATGAAAGCTGTTTAAAGCGTCTTTTCCCCCCCCCTTATTCATTCCTTTATTTATCACAGTTTTCCTGAGGTGCGATTTGAATTCCATAAAACTCAAAAGCGGGAGATCTCTCGAGGGGCAATGAAATATTCTGAACCTGACTGTGGTAGCAGTTGCACAGATCTGCACATTTGCTGAAAAGCACTGAGTGGCACACTTAAAATCAATTATGTGAGTCACCAAGGATTCCGAGCTTGGATTGCTTCCCAACGGGGCCCGAGAGAGAAGATGCGTTTTCTGTATTTGCTCTGCGCTGTGATGTAAATGAGGGTCGAGATGTTACCTTCAGACACGGATTATCTCCGTGTAGCTCCCACAGAACTGCTGAGATTCTAAATTGAGTAAGTCAGCGTCTGCTTGTAGAAATGTGCAATGACATTAGAAACACAGCCGTTTGAAAAGCGGGAGACTGTTGAGAGCAATGTCGTTTAAAAACACTCACACAGATAAAGCTTGTGTTTGAATGAACTCACGTCCAGGGCGTGCCCTCTTCCGTGACCATATGGCTCCTCTGCAGTGCTGTCCGCTCAGAGAGCAGGCATTGCGTCTGGACCACCCGCTCCACGCTCTGTGCCCACCTGTAGTGCAAGTTCAAAGCTGCCTCTCTGAGCAGGATCCAGGGCACCAGGCAAGCCCAAATCAACAGAACAAAGAGGACAATGAGCCCCAAAAGAAAAGATGGGAAGAGATGGGGTGCTTGGAGGAGGGGGTACAGGACTGGAACGGAAGAGAGTCTGGAGAGGATGAAATAAGGTCATCAGGTGGTGAGTTAGGAAACATAAAAAAAAGAAGAATGAAAAACAACAAATCTGCCAAAACCAGTGTGGCCCAGTGGATAGAGCGTCGGCCTGCGGATTCCGATCAAGGGCATGTATCCTGGTTGCGGGCACATCCCCAGTATGTGCAGGAGGCGGCTGATTGATGTCTCTCATTGATGTTTCTAACTATCCCTCTCTCCTTCCTCTCTGTAAAAAATCAATAAAATATATTTTTTAAAAATTAAAAAAAAAAAAAAATCCACAGAGCTGATCCCCAAGCCTCTATTATTAATCTCTGTGTTATATCTCCCATCACCACCTTGATTTCTCTTCTGCAACAGGGCTCGCTGCATCAGGCAAAACAATGCATTTCATAAAACCTCGAGTCTGCACATCACCCATTTATTCCACCTCCACTCGGGCTGATTTATTTCACGTTTACCAGATCCTTCCTTGTGCATGATAAATATCACAGGCTCATATTGCTGGAGCAACCAGAAATGAACATGTGAGGGACATTGCGGCTGCTCTCGTTTAAAAAGCACGCCTAATGGAAACCACGAACAGCCCAGCAAGACTTCTGTCATCACAACAGGGCACTTCCACAGACTCCTTGCTTTCGAACAATTTCCATCCCGAAACCGTAATGCGGTTATCCATCCCACGCTGAGTGCTAGCAAGAACTGTACTGTGTGTGATTGCAGAGGCAAGAAGAGAGCCTTCTCTGTGGTTTGATAAAATATTTAAGTGTCCAAACTTTGTATGTAAAGACCATTCTCCTCCTGAAAAATATATCTACCATTTGTTTAGATCCTGGGCCAAAAGGTGGAAGTGTTCAGAATAATGAACATAACCTGACTTACAACAAACTGGTATCATGGAACAACTATCGTCTGATCATTTCAAACCTAGGGTCCCCCTGACATACTTCTAGGAAAAAAATAAAATAAAAAAGACTGACCTTTGTAAAATACCCCAACAATGTAGTCAGTGTGACATAAACAAGAAAAAACAGCAAAGGATTAAGACACAAAATATACTTCTTGGAAAAGGGACAAGAAAAATAAGAGAGAGAAAAGCAGGGGATGGGCCAGAATATCCAATAGAAAAAAGAGGGAAGAAAAAAAATCAAAACAGAGAAACCGTTTTCTTCTGCGCTCGGGAAAGGAGTTACTGGTCCAGGGAGCCGGAGAGGGAGAAGTGTCAATGAACAGAGCTTACACTAGATGCTGTGACTGACAAAGACGTACATGACGCATCCTTTGCCTTCCAGTACCTGGTGTTCAATGAGAGATACAGGATCTACTCTTCAGAATAAAAATGACATAAAATGTGATGTCACATGAATCACAAACAGTGCCCACATGTGGCAAAGCACAGAGAGCAACTCCGTGTCAGAAAAGGAAGAGGCCCTGCTGCCTGTGGCCTGACCTGGTCCATTAGCACCCGATCACCAGGCTCCAGTGTCCCCCGAATGCATCCACCCCCCTGAAAACACGTCTGATCACACGTCCTCGTGGCAAGCACATACCTCTCCTGGAGAGCGGGCAGCCCCATCATGCTTCCAATCACCTGACGCAAGCTCTTTCCAGCGCCCAATCTCCCGCACGGCCACCCGGCCTCCCCTCCCGCACTGAGTGCCAGCCACGCTACAGCTCCTGCGGCTTCACAAAACGCGCCGTAGCTGCCTTCCTCTTGTCACTGCTCACACTGTCCCTTTGTCTGGGATGCCCATCATGCCCATATTGTACCCCTTCTCCAAAGCAAGTGCCACCTGCATTCCTGATCCTACATGGAGGAAAGTTCTCCTCCCTCTGTTTATGTCACTCGTCGCTTTATCAAGACCCTTGCTTCTTTCTAGCTTGCATCCCCATAAAATACACACACACAAACACATATATAACATGCAACACATATATAATACACACACACAAACACACATATAACATACAACCACTGAGGCTTGCTGGGATGGCTCAGTTGGTTGAGCACTGTCCCATGCACCGGGAGGTGGCAGTTCGATGCCCAGTCAGCGCACATGCCTGGGTTGCAGGTTCCATCCCCTGTCGGAGCAACTGATCCATGTTTCTCTCACACTGATGTTTCTTTCTCTCTCTCCCTTTCTCCCTCTAAGCATATCCTCAGATGAGAATTAAAAAAAAAAAAGGACAATTTCTCTCTAAAACTGTGCCACCACCTCCACGTCCCCCTGATACCCCACCCACTGTGAGAACAAGGGCTGGCGTACCTGTGACCAGGATGGTAAACCGCTGTGTTGACTCCACGGGGGTAATGGCCGCTGAAACTGAAGCAGTGACTCTCTTGATAGCTCTGATGTGTTCCCACACTAATTGAGGGAGGGAGAAAAGAAACGCATGCCATTAAACCACAGTGAGATGCCACTCAGCGCTCACTATGATTAAATCTAAATGCCAGGCGACACCAAATACTGCCAACGATGCAAGACAACCAGACACTCAGACGTTACAGTGGCGATGGGAACGATATGACAACTTCAGACAAAGGTCTGGTGGTTCCTTAGAAAGACAAACTGCATCTACCCTGTAACTCAGCAATTCCACTCAGAGACAGTGAACCCATGGGAATAAACCTGTGTATCCATAAAGACTTGGACCAGAATGGCTGTCGTTTTATTTGCAATGTCCAAAACTGGAAACTCAGCGGTCCAACACCAGAAGAGTGGAGAAGCAAGTCATGAGTGCTGTGGACGGATGGGGTGATCATCCCTCTCCCCACCCCGACCCCCGTCACAGTGTCTAAACAGAAGTAGCCCCGGGAGTGCGTGTGGACAGAGATTTGCTGGAAAGGGACATGAGGGACGTTCTGACGTGACATCAATGTTCTGCGTCTCAACAGGAGTTTGAGCTACACAAGTGCATGCATGTGCCATCACTCACTGGCTGGTACACTTAAGATCTGTGCATCCTGTTGTATGCAAATCTTATCTCCAAAGAAAGAGGACGATAAGCAAATATTGAAGTTTAATTAATGGCAGGCATACTAACGTATTAAGTAGTGACTCTGAAACTCATTAAAAACTAGGATTGATGAATGGCTGGGAAGGAATGTGACACAGCAAGTACAGTCAAAATGCTAGAATTGACGTTGAGGTATTTGAGTTTTCACTATACAATTCTTCCAAACTTCCTATTATAGTTGCAATTTTTCATAAGAAAATGCTGGAAATAAGACAACAAAAGCTGACACTAAGCCAGAGAAATAAACATTATTTTGTCAAATAGGGCTTCGCAAACAAAGTATTTTGCTTTCACCTTACGAGGTAACTTCTGAGTTCTCCTCGGTAATTGATGACTAAGAGTTCTGCCGACCACTGTGCGCTTGCTTTATATTCCAGAAAGATCAGCCCAGCAATGGCACAGCTCAAGTCACCTGCCAGACTCGATGCCTGCAGAAGAGGGGGAGTTAATAAAGATAGAAGTTAGCATCTGTGTAAGTGGAAGACACCCGGGACGTTGATCTAAGTCAGCCTCAGAACTGATCTGCCAGTCAGGGTGCCTCCAAGTAGACACCAAGTCTAGACCAGCCTCCCAACCACAGCTAGAACCACAGCTGCCTCCTTGGATGTTCACCTAGAAAAGTGAGCCTGTGTTCACGGGACATCCATAGCCACACACACACACATTACACATACATACAGACACACACACACACACACACACACAGTAATGCCACCATTGGGCCTCAAAGGATTCTAAGATACAGAACTCAGAAGCCTTCAGCTGTTGATTTCTACTTCTAGCAGTAACCAAAAAAAAAAAGTCTCTGATTACTTTCCATTTCCCTTTAAAGGAAAGGACATTTAAAAGTACTCTCGCCGAAACCGGTTTGGCTCAGTGGATAGAGCATCGGCCTGTGGACTGAAAGGTCCCAAGTTCGATTCTGGTCAAGGGCATGTACCTTGATTGTGAGCACATTCCCAGTAGGGGTGTGCATGAGGCAGCTGATTGATGTTTCTCTCCCATTGATGTTTCTGACTCTCTATCCCTCTCCCTTCCTCTCTGTAAAAAAATCAGTAAAATATATTTTAAAAAAGAAATAAAATAAAAATAAAAGTACTCACTCTCTGCCAACTCCTCCCCTCACTGGAAGCTTATAACAGCCTTAGGTAACTCCCCTCAGTACTTACTACCACCTGCTAGTAACAGTGGGCTGCATCTGGATACCGCATTACAAAACGCAAAGAATAAACTATTTCATGTATGCACATCCATCTAGATTCTGCATGTCTTCTGTTCACCACCTACTCTTCACATGTATAGTTCTACTTCCCCTCTTTTCACATTCATTCGCTCGCGTGCTTACACGAAACAGACACTGACAAGCCACGCTGCCGGCTGGAGGCGTGTACGCACCGGGGCAATGACGAAGAGCTCGCTGCCCATGAGGTCGAACACGCGCACGGTGCCCGTGCTCTCGGCGTAGGCCAGCAGCGTGCAGTCGTAGCTCCAGGCCACACGCCGCCACTGGGGCTTCGGGTCTTTCGGAACTAGAACACAGAGGAGAGAGTGCTGTGGCGAATACAGTATAAAGACTATTAATACAGTCCCTGCAACTGAAGGTAAGCATTCAATCAATCACATTACAATCACATTACATCACCTCCGAAGGGTCTCTCCTGTTCGGCTCACAGACGGGAACAGGTCCCTGAACCCCCTTCAGGTAAGAGTGGGAGCCTGCACCCCGGCCAGCTCTGCCACAACCTTGAGAAGCAAAGCCCACGGCCACCAGCGCTCCGTGAGTGCTGAGCGTGCCCTGGTCTGGTCAAGGCTCGGGAATAACATACCTCCGATACTTATGGAATTAAGAGATTAAATGCATAGAAAAGGGGCAGAAAATAATTCCAATCCAATGAGTGGAGCTGAGAGCTTTTAAATATATCAAATATAGATGCCAAGGAAAGAGCATGGTTATGCTGACAGTGTCAGAAATATGTATACACACCTTTAACTTATATATTAGGCAGGTGAATTGAGACTTGTTCTTAGTTCATCGCACAACTATAAAATTTTCATAATCAGCACTTTAATAACCCAATACCTGTGTTTGAGGCTTCTGATGGTTTTGGGTTTTTGTTTTTGGGGGGGGTTTCTTCCATTTCTCCTGCTAGAATCTCAGAACTGAAGAGACAGAAGGAGCAGTGCCTTCCCTTTACCAATAAGAATTCCAGGCCAGCTGGTGTGGCTCAGTGGTGAACCAGGAGGTCACAGTTCGATTCCCAATCAGGGCACATGCCCAGGATGTGAGCTCCATTCCCAGTGTGGAGTGTGCAGGAGGCAGATGATCAATGATTCTCTCTCATCATCGATGTTTCTACCTCTCACTCCCTCTCCCTTCCTCTCGGAAATCAATAAAAATATATATTTTTTTAATTCCAAATGATCAAGAGAATCGAGGTGACACGAATCCAGAGCAGAACAAAGTCTGGGGCCTAAGCGTCCTGCATCCCCCCGTGTGGAACTTGGGTTCAGACTCCAAATCGTTTCCTCAAAACGCCACCTCCTCTCCTGTCTGCTGACCCCCGGGTCAGCTTCGCCCTCTGGTGTGACTCTCACGGCGGTTTTCCTTTCTACCTGCAGCCTCTGCCCCTCTAATCCCCCCTCAATACCCTCCCAAAGACATCTTTCTAAAAATATATATATATGAGTAATTATACCCTTCTGCTGCTTTAAGATCCCTGATGGCCCTCCATTTCCAACAGAATCCAGTCCCAACTCCTCCACAGACGTTGAGGGCCCGTCCCAGCTGGCCAGCTGCACCTCCCACCACTCCTCTACACCCCTAGAAGCCACCACCACCGCGACCACCTGGCAAACAGGCTGACTGCGCGCACGCGAGTCTCTGCCTTTCGTACACATCGCTGCCTCTACCTGGAAGGCTCGTGTCCAGTGTTACTCAAAGGGTTTGTGTCTGCTACAGCCTTCCTTCCTTGACACGCTTCAAACACTGCCTGCTTGCCGAAACTGGTTTGGCTCAGTGGATAGAGCTTAGGCCTGGGGACCGAAAGGTCCCAGGTTCGATCCCGGTCAAGGGCATGTACCTTGGTTGCGGGCACATCTTCAGTAGGGGGCGTGCAGAAGGCAGCTTATTGATGTCTCTCTCTCATCGATGTTTCTGGCTCTCTATCCCTCTCCTTTCCTCTCTGTAAAAAGTCAATAAAATATATTTTTAAAAAATAAAAATTAGAGATAAATAAATAAATACATCAAAACTGCCTGCTCTCTTTTCTGTGCCCCAAACATGCTACCCAGAAGTCTTCCCCAGCATTTAGCTCACTGCATGATACCGTTCACGTGACTACTTCTCCACCCGCTTCTGAAATCGGGGACAATGCTGTGTCTGTCACTGCCGCCCTGGGACTGAACACAGGGTTGAGGGCTGCTCTAAGGTCTAAGCTCTCGGTAACACCCCGATTGACAAGGGAAGGTAACGAGGTCAGGGCTCGAGGACCACCACACAATTCCAAGTGAATTCCACAACTGACGCCCGCTCCCCACTGTAGAACTCGGACTCCCTCCCGTCTCTGGAACACCTGTCTGCAGCTTCTGGGTGCACAGACACCAGTGAGTTTCTTCCCTCTGACCAGCTACAGTGGTACCTCGAGATACGAGTGCCCTAACATACGAGATTTTTGAGATACGAGCAGTCAAGCGAGCGATTTTTGCTTTGAAATACAAGCAACAGTTGACATAGGAGTCATTGCATGGATCGGCCGGCTGCACACGACCCACCAGCTTACCTCGACTAGAGCGTCTCATAGTTTCCCACGCCTCAAGGTTACAGAATGAATTAAACTTGTATCTCGAGGCACCACTGTATCAACAGGGAGAAAGCCTGCAAGACACCCAGGGCTGTGGCACACAGGAGGGTCTGGGGGTTTGATCAGAGCCTCAGAAGACACTGCACGCACTCTGGAAAAGCAATCTTTCTTAGCGGTAATAAAATGGGCAATAAAACGGATAAAAAAATGAGTTATCTGTCTTCAGATAGCTTTAAAAAAAATCAAGCTTGGGAGTCAACATGGAACCAAAATGATAAACAGCCCAGGAATACCAGATGCGCGCACACACAGGTTCTCCATGAACACCCGGAGGACAATTTCACGCCCTGAAATATGCCCGTGCTGCGGACAGACAGCCACCCTTCCCCGCTATGACCGCCTCCCTCTTATTTCATTTCACCGGTGAACAGATTTACGCGCCACGTTCTGCATGTGTGTGGAAATAGATTCCGTCCGAAGGGGACTGGTTTTTACTGTTACTCCTGGTTATAACCAGGGGCTCCTGGAAACTCGGCCTGTGTTTGACCCGGATAAACATGTTTTCATTACAAGATAAGCTTTTATAGAACCACTGGAAAATAGAGATTTTATCACGGGAGGTTCCCAGCTGCCTGTGTGGTTTGGGAGAGCTGCAAGCGTCCATGGAGCTGTCTGAAAAGTATTCCCGAGGTTGGGGAAAAATTAGCCTCATCTGCCCGGCAGGTGTGGCTCAGTGGATGCATGTTGAACTATGATCCATGACCCAGGAGGTCACAGTCCCAATTCCCGGTCACGGCACAGGCCCAAGTTGCAGGCTCGATCCCCAGTGTGGGGTGTGCCGGAGGCAGCCAGTCAATTTTCTCTTATCATTGATGTGTTTATCTCTCTCTCTTCCTCTTCCTTCCTCCTCCCCGAAATCAATAAAAGTATATTTTTTAAAAAAAGGTTAGGCCGAAACCAGTTTGGCTCAGTGGATAGAGCGTCGGCCTGTGGACTAAAAGATCCCAGGTTCGATTCTGGTCAAGGGCATGTACCTTGGTTGCAGGCACATCCTCAGTAGAGGGCATGCAGGAGGCAGCTGATTGATGTCTCTTTCATCAATGTTTCTAACTCTCTACCTCCTCCCTTCCTCTCTGTTAAAAATCAATAAAATATATTTTAAAAAAAAGAATAGAACATAAAGTATTAATAGTACTTATGTCTGGAAGGTGCATCTATTTTTTATTTTCTACTTTCTGCTCATTCTCAGTTTCTGAAGTTTTTTTCTGAGAATGTGTATTATTTTTTCAACACAGGATTTTTTTCTCCAACAAAATACAAAAAGGGGAAGACAGTTATCACATAACCGGAGGCTCCTGAATTACAGTTCCATAATGAAGTGTTTCGTTTCAAAATCTGGGTGCTTCACCACCTTATTCAGGTCAAGACACACATGGGAGATACTGTATACGTAACACTGCAGGGTAAACCGATGAGGCTGCTGGAGACCAGCGGGAGCCGGTCTGAGCTCGGGCTGGCACAAGGGCCCTGGGCCGGTGGAGGGAGGAGGGGACCCCACCACCTGGAATAAGTGGGCTGCGGTTCAGCCCAGGGAAGCCCAGGTCTGCGGAATCTCAGAGTCGGAAGATGAGGAAAATCTCTTGGTGAACCCCGCGCCGCTTTAGAATGGCATGTTCTAGCTGCAGGGCACTCTGCCAGAGAGGAAAGACCGAATTCCTCTTTACGGCCTGGCAGACAGAACCGTAACGAGTCGCAATACACATTTAAAACATTCTCGAACGGCCGACATCTTCTAAAACAATAACTGGAAAATGCCGGCGTGGAACCAAACGGCTCTTATTTCGGTCCGCGGACCCCGAAACACATCGTTTCGAAAAGGCATCAGGAAGCAGGGCTGCGTTTCTCGGGTGGGCACACAGCCTTGTCTGGCAGAGGAGGCATTCCCACCACAATGAGCCGCATAATGAGCACAGGATCGTTACCGCACGTTATGTGAAATGGGAAGCAGCCATTAATGCGGCATTACGGCCATCAATCCCACATTCAGACGCCAACGGAATAAAATGTTCGCTTTCAAAGCGTCGTTATCCCATCCAGGCCGCGCGGTAACGGCACCCGCTGAAACTCGAACAAGCGCTACCGTGTGGGTGGAAGACTGAAGGGTGACGCTCCCCGTGTCCACGTCACCTTGTGTGTTGCTCAGTCTACTTCCTGGCCAAGGGCGGGTGTCTAATGGCCAGGCTCCCAGGGGACCCCGTGTGTCTGAGACTGGGCATCCCCAGCAGCTGCTCAGACGCCCACAGCCTCTCTCCAGGCCCTCCCTCCACACAAGGGTAGCACTGGGGGGAGGGCAACTGAACATCCTCAAGTGAGGCTTCTGGGAACTTTCTGGTCCTCCTACATGATTGGAGCCCGGTCTGGCCTACTGTAATGGAAAGTAAATTCAGAAAATGCGCTGAAACCGGTTTGGCTCAGTAGATAGAGCGTCAGGCTGGAGACTGAAAAGTCGCAGGTTCGATTCCGGTCAAGGGCATGTACCTTGCTTTCGGGCACATCCCCAGTGGGGGGCGTGCAGGAGGCGATGAGAGATGCCTCTCTCTCATCGATGTTTCTGGCTCTCTATTCCTCTCCCTCCCTCTCTGTGAAAAATTAATAAAATATATTTAAAAAAGAAAAATAAAGAAAATGCGAGAGCCCCAAGCTTTAGAAATTTGCTGCTCCCTCCTATTATTCTCAAAAGGATACTATGCAAACAGGACTCCTGATCTGTCCATATTGCACCATTCATGATATGTACAGACATTTGTTAGGAATAAAATCCATATCATGACAACTAACCATAAATTTATACACGCTTAACATAAACATAAATATATTATACATGAATTTCTAAAACTGACTCATAGGAAATAGGCATTATACTTTATTCAGACAAGCACTCGTAAAAATCATTTTCACAGTCCTCAAGTGCCAAGACCCACTTAACAAGGTCAAAATTTGCATGCCAAACGTTCTATGCCTGCTAGGAGTCAGAGAACATGCTAGAGACTAGGAATAAAAAAAATTTATTTACAATTTAAATTTAAAAAACACTGAGTAAGACAGGAGCTCTGCCTTTATAATTGAACTATGAACTGGACAAGCAAATAAACAATCAGAACAAGAACGTAGAGTGGGATGCAGTGAGGAAGGTTTCCAGAAGAACGGATGCTGGAACCACGACTATGTGCATCTAATGAGGTATAATGGTGGGAGCTGCTAGGCAAAAAGAACTGTCGGTACGAAGGCATAAAAAGAATGATCGGACCCTGGCTCAGTGGTTAGAGCGTCGGCCCAAGGACTGAAGGGTCGCAGGTTCAATACTGGTCACCGGCCCGGTCAGGCGCATGCAGGAGACAGCCAATCGATGTGTCTCTCTCACATCCATGTTTCTCTCCCTGTCTCTCCCTCTCCCTTCCACTCTCTCTAAAACTCGATGGGAAATATCCTTGGGTGAGGATTATCAAATCAAAGCAAAAAAGCAGGATGGGGCTGGAAAACTGCAGGCCTGTGGCGAGGGGATCCACAGGACAGACAGACTGTGAACGGTCTCAAGCCCTGAATTACAAACTGACCTGCACTGTACAGTGAGCGGCAAATGACTGACAGATGGCCAGCAGAGGAGCAGCAGCAGTAATGGCTTAATGTCTCCTAAGTGCTTACAAAGTGTCAGACGTTCCGCTAAGAGCTCTATTTCTATTTTGTATGCTCAGAGCTTCATTTATTGACATTAGCTCACATAACTTTTCCACAATCCCATCTATAAAGTCATACCCGTGTTACAGGTAACGGAGACGGAACTTGTCCAAGGTCACCTATCCGGAGGACAGGGGAGCCGGATCCGAAGGATAACAGGGTAATTTCTTTTATGAGTGATCCATGTGGCAAGCTGTGCAAAGCTGGGTTAGCGAAGAGCATCTGGAAGAAAACCCTCAGGAGACGGTCCCGAGAAAGCAAGTGACAATGTTAAACGCCAGAACTGGGGCCGAGGGCTGAGCGCAGGGGCGGGAGCAAGAGGCATCTAACCAGACCCCCAGGCCGGGCAGAGTCACTGGGGATGCTCCTCCGAGGTGCCATTCGGCACCCCTGCAAGGACCACCCTGTGTCTCTGGCTGGGAGTGCACCTGCAGGCTCGTAGCCAGTATCACTCCTCATGCAGACACACAGTGTCTAGGACGGTGCCTGGCATGCAGTGGCAAGCTTAATATTTATTGGTTGAAGAAAGAAGGAAGGGAGAGAAAAAAGGAAGAAATGACTACATTTCCGGTTTGATACAGATGAGGGGACCCTGACCATCCAGGGAACTGAGCAGAAGAACAGGTAACAACAGGGAGGGTTAAGAAGTTTTACATTTGCGTTAAGTCATAAAATGTCTATCTTG
This sequence comes from Lasiurus borealis, assembly GCA_004026805.1. Lineage (NCBI taxonomy): Eukaryota > Metazoa > Chordata > Mammalia > Chiroptera > Vespertilionidae > Lasiurus > Lasiurus borealis. Next base: position 8,245 of record PVJN01032717.1, on the reverse strand, counting down.
TTTGTCAAGAGAACTCCATAATATAGAATTGTACCCCTGAAACTTGTATCATTTTATTCACAATGTCACCCTAATGAATTCAATTCTAAAAAGAAGACAGCTCCAGCCAAAACCGGTTTGGCTCAGTGGATAGAGAATTGGCCTGCGGACTGAAGGGTCCCAGGTTCGATTCTGGTCAAGGGCATGTACACTGGTTGAGGACACATCCCCAGTAGTAACCACTGAGACCCACCCCTGTGCCCAAGGCAGCCTTCCAGCCCATAGTTCCTTTCAAGGTGCATAAATTCATGCACCAGGCCCCTAGTATTACATAAAACACACTCTGTAAATTCTTGCTAACTATATCAAAGAATGATCAAATCCAAAACTTTTTTTTACTAGTCGTATCTGACTAACTTTTAAAATATATTTTTATTGATTTCAGAGAGGAAGGGAAGAGAAGAGAGAGTTAAGAAACCTCAATGATAAGAGAGAATCATTGATTGGCTGCCTTCTGCATGGCCAATGGGGATTGAGCCCATAACCCGGGCATGTGCCTTGATCAGGAATGAAACCGTGACTTCCTGGTTTATAGGTCAACACACAACCACTGAACCACATTGGCCCGGCTGTATCTGACCAACTCTTGATTTATAGCAACGTATTTATTTCTTCACTGAATGCAGAATAAAAGACTACATCACAAAACTAGCTTAGACTTTTTAAGAAGTTTCAATTTCTAATTTCTCCAAAATGCACATCCTAAAGCAAAATTAAGGCAGTAAGAGAAATCAGTTAAGATTTTCAAAAATTATTTTAATAAGCAGCCTTCATAATCTTTGTTAATAAATATTTATTTAATCTCTATTCTAACTTTTAAGAGATACTCTAAACTACCACAGACTTGAAATTTTCATTTTTTAGATATTTTGGCAACTCTTACCTTGACATTTCCCAATAATAGATGTAAACTCATCTTTGGCAGACCTGCAAAGTATGCACAAAATGAAGACAATAGTTTTACATAACAACACTATTGTGTACTACCACACACCACCACAAATACTACAGACTGCACAACTTCTCTACACAACACTACATCCTTCCCGCTCTCGCGGAGAAGGTTCTGTGCCTCAAATAAGACCCTTTCATTAGGGATACTACTTTCCTCCCACATTACTTTTTCATCAGACACGGAGTGATAACAAGAATGAAGTGACATAGCACAAGTGAGTTTAAACATAAAAACAACCAAATCGATAGGTGACTGGATATGAAGGCGTGGCACATGTATACAGCGGAATACTACTGAGCCATAGAAAAGAGGAAATGCTGCCATTTGGCACAACATGGATGGACCTTGAGAATATCATGCTAAGCCAAATAAGTCAGTAAAAAAAATCAAGAGCCATATGATGTCACTCATATGTGGGTTATAAAACTGAAAGCAACAAATGAACAAAGAAACAAAATCTCATAGACACAGACAACAGCTTGCTAGTTACAGAGGGAAGGGGGTGAGACGTAGCTAAGGGTAAAGAGTGTTAACTGTGTGGTGACAGAAGATGATATGACTTTGGGTGGTCAAATGCCACACAATGCAACATACAGATGACATATCATAGAATTGCACACCTGAAACCCATCTAATTTATTAACCAATGTTACCCCGATAAATTTAACTTTTGAAAAAAGCAGTCACCCTATCAGCACAATTCCCAAAGAGATGCATTTCACATTGCTGCCGCAAAGGGAAGAGGAAATGCTAGCCCATCCTACGCATACGTAAGTTCAAGCACTGTGCCCACGTGATGCTTAATGATGCTGTTGAAGGAACTGGCATGTCACAGCCATGCCAGACTGAGTCAGGTAGTTCTTAAAAGGCTGTCATCACTGGCCTGGCCAGGCAGCTGTGGGTTCAATCTCCAGTCAGGGCACACACAAGAAGCAACCAATGAATGCATCAATAAGTGAATGCATCAACCACATATTCATGTTTCTCTCTCTCTTCTCTTTCTCTCCCTCCTCTCTCTGCAAAATTACAAAATGTAAACGGCTGTCACACACCACTGTGCTAATTACATGAGGAAGGATCCTTTCTTAAAGGGACATGTTCATCTTCCACTTCCCCAGAGCACCCTGCCATCTTTTAAGGAACTTGACTTTCTCAGCAGACAGTGTGTATTTGCCAGAACTCTGGAATCCTCGCTTGTTGTACCGTGTGCTGTGAAGTCAGCTGAGCGCACGCTCAGTAAGGTGTTAAAAAGCAGGGGCTCTCAGCAGCAAGCTGTATGGAGAGGGACTGGGGGTCCACACAGAACCAGGACATACTACTTGAGACCAGTGATACTCTGTTCTCTCGAGACATTCGGTGACATTACATACCCACCTGCAAGGCTTCTAAGCTGGGCTTTCTGCGCGCTTTATTTTTAATTAAAATATCAGTTTCGAAAGCGACAAAACAAAAGCAACTAACTCAGGAAGACCAGTTCATTCTTTGGGACATTAGAGCAGCAGGCAAAACATATGGCATCTCTAAAATCAGGGACTGTCCCTTTCCTCCAGACAAGGCCTAACTCCTAGTTCTCAAGAAAGCAGCAGTGAGGCAGAAATGTGAGTTAATGGGAAAGTCCCTTTAAATGCGCCCCCTTTAGAACTCTGAGTTCCCATCATCAAGCAAATCGCTTCTCAAAGGACATTTTTAATAAGAATGTGAACAATTACCTGATCTCCACACACTGATCCTGGACAGCAGCCAAAAGCTTCCCATTGCTTTCATGGGGGAGAAAGAAGAAGAGAATCTGTATGCACGTTTGTAAGTCTTCCACACACAGGGAGGGATTTTAAGAAGTTAACATCATTTTTAAATGTGTTCATCTTTAGACCTTGAGTTAGATGACATTTGGTACAAAAGCAAGCAAAATGATTCAAATATAGCTTGAATTAACACATTTAAGCAAGGGAATTTATATACAATAAATGTCAAGATTATGAAGCCATCAACACCCCAAAATTTAATGCCATAATGAAATTTTAATGCTTATCCAGGTAGAGAAACATACGAATTTTATACCTCCTTACCTTGCAAGGACCAAGTGCCAGTTTATCTGTTTATTAACCAAGCGAACCAGTCCATCAGGGAGCAAAAAGGGTGCAGGGCTGAAACCACAATACATTAGCGAGCTTAAAATCCAATCATGAAACACATACACACACACACATACACATACACACACACACACACACACACACACTCACACACACTCAGGGGTGGAACTACAACACATTAGGGAGCTTAAAATCTAATCATGAAACACACACACAGACACATACACACACACACACTCAGGAGTGTAACTACAACACATTATCGAGCTTCAAATCTAATCATGAAACACACACACACACTCACACACACACTCACACACACACACTCAGGGGTGGAACTACACATTAGCGAGCTTAAAATCTAATCATGAAAGATACACACACACACACTCTTACATACACACACACACTCAGGGATGGAACTACAACACATTAGCAAGCTTAAAATCTAATTGTGAAAGATACATAGACACACACACACACACACACAGCCCACAAAGGAAAAGCAGAAAACACTGGAGCTGGCCCTAGAGCGAAGCCAAAGTCCTCGTTCATAGAACTGAACTATCTGTATTATCTCTGCAGCTTGTAAGATTAGACAACCTCAAGGAAAGAGCAATCCATGGTAAAGAACGCCATAAACTATTCCTACACATGTTTAAAAGCTGAATTCTGTCCTTTGTCAGGATAATCATGTTTTTGTTCCTTTCAGGGCTCAAAATCAGTGCTGTGCCTGAAAACACACATAACACTTAAAAGAATTCAGAAGTGCCCAAGGACTGAAACCCAAAGCACCTTCTCTGATGCACAAGAGAGGACACTACAATAAAGACAAAAAGTTGTTTCAAAGCTCTACACGCTGCAGCTCCCGCATGTGGCTCCCGCATGTGGACATTTGAGATGAGGCAGGGAGCCCTCGTCATGCAGGATAAGGCTCAGCACGCTCATCAGTGAACGCTCAAGCTGTCAGGAGACTATCTTAATAAAGACGAAGGGACAAAATCACCCTAAGTCTGTAAGATACCCTGCCAGCGCGTGCCAAATATACGGAATGTCTATTTTATAGATGTCTATTTTATCACCTCATGATCAGCATCTGCATCACAATTCAGTTCTGAAAACTGAAATCAGAAATAGGACAATGTTGTTTGTATTTGATGTTCATATAGTATCTCTGTGGGATTAATGACTCACCTGTACCAGATGTACTGGCGTAAAAATAATAAGTGATCTGTAAAAAAAAAGAAAGAAAGGAAGAAAATAGCAAAGCCAAGTATTTCTTGATGATAAAATCCAAAATACACTGTAGAATGAGTTATTACAAAACACAGAATACAATTCTTAAAATAAGAGAATAAATAAAATCCAAAATACACTAAATCTTTTACAAGATCACATGTTCATATTAAGTTCCAAGGTGGTATATTCAAGACTTTGAATATTCCTAACAGTACAAAAAGTAAAAGTGATCTAAGATGCTAAATTTTGCCAAACAGGCTTTAATAAAACTATGGAGTTAATAGTAATTGCCCTATAAAACCTAAGTATTTTTATTTAAATATTAAACCATTTTATACTTTATAGCAAAAAATTTAATAACATTTAAAATGGGGAAGTCCATGAAAACCAATCTCTAACACATTAATGACAAAAAATGTTTTATAGCTGCAACCAGTTTGGCTCAGTGGACTAAGCCTCAGCCTGCAGACTGAAGGGTCCCAGGTTCGATTCGGTCAAGGGCATGTATCTTGGTTGCGGGCACATACCCAGTGGGGAGCATGCAGGAGGTGGCTGATCGATGTCTCTCTCTCATCGATGTTTCTAACTCTCTATCCTCTCCCTTCTTCTCTGTAAAAATCAATAAAATATATATTTTAAAAATTAAGAAAAAAGTATGTCTCGGTTCATCTATTTTGTAATTTGAATAACCCTGAAACATCATGTACCTGCCACCGTCTTCTCACCTTCAGTGTCCACACTCTCTAAGGCTCAAACTCGGCTTGACTTTCTTCATTTCTTCTAGAACACATCCATAATGGCTACCTCAGGCCATACTTTCGCTCTACACTGCAGTAAAAGTGTGTGCATATACATACATATACATACATGCAGACATATATGCGTGTATAGATCCATCTCATATACCATGAAAAAAATGTATATATATAAATACACACACACACACACACACACACAAAATTAAACTCAGGTACCAAGTGTGCTCGTCACTTTTATCAGGTTCTACACTAAAAGTCTAAACAACACATTCTAAAATTCCTCATCTTTGTAAAATAACACAGGTCTGAATGAAAGGGGGGAGGGGAATTACCTACTAACTACATACTTACAGGTACATAAATACATGCTGAGAAAATAAGTAAGCTATACGTACCTCGAACTGCTTTTGTGATGATGAAGGATGCACCGTGTTTTCGGTTGCCTCTAGGCTGCCGATGGAAAAAAAAAAAAAAAGCTTACATTGAAGAATTTTCTAGCCATCCTTACACACGGTGTCAAGTTCTAGTTCTCTGTGACTACTCCGAGCACTGGGTACAAATTACCAGCATTCAAAAACTACTCATAGACAGAATCAGGGAGAAGCAGGCCTGGGGGGGGGGGGGGTACTAGTGGGCATAACGCAGTCAGAGGCATTGGTGAGGATGAATTTTGCAGAGGATAAGGAAGGATTCAGGCTAGAAACTACTTCAGATCAAAACACCAGTCCAGCCGAAACCGGTTTGGCTCAGTGGATAGAGCATCGGCCTACGGACGATTCCAGGTTCAATTCCAGTCAAGGGCATGTACCTTGGTTGCAGGCACATCCCCAGTGGGGGGCGTGCAAGAGGCAGCTGATGGATGTCTCTCACTCATCCATGTTTCTAACTCTCTATCCCTCTCCCTTCCTCTCTGTAAAAAATCAATAAAATATATTTTAAAAAAAACACCAGTGCAAAGGCAAGAGAAGTCCAGGGCAAAGGCCTGCTGGGAGCTAGAGAGGCCCAGCACAAGTTTTGCTTGCAGGAAAAAAGGTCATTTCGATGAATAAGTTCACGTCTGAGACAAATGCATGGAATGTTTTCTATCCACAGAGAAAATGCGAGGAAGGCACACACTGATATACAATCATTGCTACATTAAATAGTATTTCACTCGGGTTGTGTGGGCTGAACGATTCGAGGCACTACACACACCAAGTGCCAACTGACATCAATGTAAGCTGATGCTGTGCTTATTTTTTTTTAAAAAAATCAATGTATAATGTTGCGTATTCTGAATCTTTATTGTAAGTAACCAGTGAGTGCCAAGGGGCAGAAACCTATCCTTAGCCAACCAATAGCAGCAGCTGCTGCTTCCTGGCTGCAGAACCTATAAAACAGTCACACCAAGGAAGACAAAGGGAAACTAAATATATACCTGAAAGAAACAGTAATATAGAAGACACCTATAACACATTATTCACGACGAGCAGAAACTGCAATGGGAAGGTTAGAGAGAAACGACACGCTTCACGGGAGAAGGAGTCGTTTCTCCGGGCTTTTGAAAGATCGTGTAGAGCCGAAATCGGTTTGGCTCAGTGGATAGAGCGTCGGCCTGCCCGGGTTCGATTCCCATCAAGGGCATGTGCCTTGGTTGCGGGCGCATCTCCAGTGGGGAGTGTGCAGGAGGCGGCTGATCAGTGTCTCTCTCTCATCGATGTTTCTAGCTCTCTGTCCCTCACCCTTCCTCTCTGTAAAAATAAAACATATATTAAAAAAAAAAAAAAGAAAGATTGTGTGCAAGAGAATCTATAGGGATCTGACTGCGTGATCCTGGGTAAAGTCCTTTGCCACCTGGCTGCACCCGCTGGCTCTGACCCAGGGCTGGCCTGGGTGACGCTCTCAGTATCTGTCGGATGGACGTGGGTTCCTGCTTCCTGCTTCCTACTCTTCACCCTGCGCCAGGCAGGTCCTCTCTAGGGAGCTGGTCACCCCAGGTCCACATCAGAGTCACCAAGCCCTGCGGCCCCTTCCTTAGCAGAGAGCCCAGTTACAGGCTCAGGGGCGCCTCACTCCGCACGCTTGAAGCTATGACAGCGCTATGACTCCGGCGGGTGAGAGATGTGGACTGGATTGTCTACACCAGCGGTTCTCCACCTTCCTAAGGCCCCGACCCTTTAATACAGTTGCTCACGTTGCGGTGACCCCCAACCATAAAATTATTTCCGTGGCTACTTCATCGCTGTCATTTTGCTCCTGTCATGAACTGTCATGTAAATATCTGATAGGCAGGATGTATTTTCGTTGTTACACATGGAACATCATGAAAGCATAGGGATTCATCACAAAAACAATATGTAATTGCATATTGTGAAATATTTATTTCTAATGACAAATAAATGGAATGTTGTCTTGCATCGTGGTGCAGCATGGGCAACAGTCTTCCTAGGACAACAGTAAACGACATGGCTACACGTTGCTACACCGAGGAGCGGTGTGTTGGTGCCTAAGACCATGGGAAATAGGTGTTTTCCGATGGTCTTAGGCGACCCCTGTGAAAGGGTCGTTTCGACCCACAGGTTGAGAACCGCTGGTCTACACTGCCAGCACCTGGCGCAGGATCTGGGACCTGGGCCAACACACCCGTGGGAAAGGCTTGTTGAGTGACACACACCAGAGCTGGTGGGACTCAGCTCCACGCGGGAGTGAGGGCTGGTGCCCGCTCCGTGCGGCCGCCAGACGCTCCAAGGTCTCGGGTCCCGCTGCAGAGGAGGCCCGCCCTGGCCGCCCGGGAGGGGACGGGACACGCAGGCAGCGGTGCGAGGGGCCCTGGAGTCCGACGCTGCAGCCCCTGCCCAGCACCGGAGCCCTGGACAGAACCGCAGCCCGCGGGGCCGCCCGGGACAGAACCGGGGACAGAACCGGGGACAGAACCGGGGCCCGCGGGGCCGCCCGGGGACAGAACCGGAGCCCGCGGGGCCGCCCGGGACAGAACCGGGGACAGAACCGGGGACAGAACCGGGGCCCGCGGGGCCGCCCGGGGACAGAACCAGAACCCCTGGTGCCGCCCGGGACAGAACCGGGGCCCCTAGTGCCGCCCGGGACAGAACCGGAGCCCGCGGTGCCGCCCGGGACAGAACCAGAACCCCTGGTGCCGCCCGGGACAGAACCGGGGCCCCTAG
>PVJN01032716.1:0-23961 GCA_004026805.1 Lasiurus borealis | reverse complement strand
ATCTCGTTCAGCCCGTCCTTCCACTCGGCGATGGTGGCCGCCTCTCCGTGGCCCGCGTCGATGAGCCGCTCGATGATGGCGTTCACGTTGTCCACCCGCTCCTGCCCGATGGCCCCGGTCTCCCGGGCAAAGTCCCGGAATTTGTCCCGCAGCAGCTGCGCAGGGGGAGAGAGAAATGTGGTTCTTTCCCATCTGGCGTGGCTCAGTGGGTGAGTAGCAACCTTTGAACCAGAAGGTCAGGGTTCAATTCCTGGTCAGGGCACAGGCCCAGGTTGCAGGCTCAATCCCCAGTAGGGGGGTGTGCAGGAAGCAGCCGATCAATAATTCTCTCTCAGCATTGATGTTTCTCTCTCTCCATCTCTCTTCCTCGTTGAAATCAATAAAGATAGTATATATTTTAAAAAAGAAATGTGGCTATCGGGGCTCAGGGATGGGTGGTGTCCTCACACTAACGGCAGACTTTCCCAGTCGGGGGCTTCGGCCACGTGGTGCCGCACTCTTACACCTTCCTGAGCATCTGAGCCCAGTGCTGTGCCTGCCTCCCTGGGCAGCACCTTGCAACAGGCGGGCGGGCGGGCGTGCGTGCGTGCGTGTGTATGTGTGTGTGTGTGTGTGTGTGTGTGTGTGTGTGTGTCTGGAAGGAGGGCTCCTGACTGAGAGAAAGACAAAGAAAGTGGCCCCATGAGCTCTCACCGTCACGTGGTCGAAGTCTTGCCCCATTTCCGGGGAGGAGGCCACCAGCTCCTTCTCTGCGATCCACTGCTCCAAGTCGTCGGCCTCCCTCTTCAGCTGGAACAGGTGGTACATGTTCTCCAGCTTCCGCTTGCGCTCCTCGGCCATGTCCTTCAGCCCCGCGTACTGCTTGTCCACTTGCCCCTGGAGTCGGATGATCTGCTCCCTGGAATTCAAAACAGACAGCGCTCACACACAGCGACAGAGAGCCCAGAGCAGCCAGCTCAGGGGGCAGGACTTCCTCCCCCGGTGACAGGGACGGGTGGGGAAACCCAGCTCAGGAGCAATGGCAGCGACGTCTGGGGAGGAGCCGGGGAGAGAAAGAACCATCCCTCAGCCGCGATGCTCCAGGGGAGGAGAGAAGGGTGTCCCCCTCGAGGTGGATGCTTCCGCCAGTGCCCTGCGCTCTGGGAAGGCCAGAGAGAACAGCGCAAATGGGGCAGTTCCCGTTATTCCTGCAGGGAGGCTGGCGGGTGAGGCTGCCTGAGTGGGCTCCCGTTGCAGCGGCAAGCGGGGGGCAGTACCAGCGGGCCCATCCTCGGGCTCCCTGGGAGATGCTGAGGACCCACAGCTGTGGATGCCCTCAAGGCAGCGGAGGGCAGGGCCAAGACCGGGGACCGCCTGTGTGTGGCCCCATGGGCTCCCATTTATGTAGAACCCTGATATGGGTACAGGTCTTCTACCTTCACCCCTGTGACAGTCTTGCTGAGCCACTGTGACACCCGGAGGCACCTTGTGGACATTAAAGGGCAGAGCAAGGCTAGTCTTCAGCGCCTCCTGGCGTCATCTACCTGGTCAAAAGGCTGGCGCTCTCAGTTCACCCAGAGAGTGGTTTTGTTGCTCTGTTTTCTGAGCTTTTTGCAAACCAGAGCTCAGTCAGCCCGGTTTGAAGTCACCCACACAAAGCCAAGGCATGGAATGGAATGGAATCGGGCCAGTTGGTGGTCCAGAAAGCAGTTTCCTCAAGCCCGTATTTTCTTTTCCCCCAGGAAAACGGTTCCTGTTTTCCTACTGGATCTGAAGGGATCCTGGCAGGTGGGAGCCCGGGCCTGACACCCCATTGATGCACGCACCCCTCCGGGTGGCCCGCAGCGAGCAGGCTCTGGGCCCGGCCGGCCAGCTGCTTGATGTTCCGCCCGTACTCCTCCACCGCGCGCTGCTGCCGCAGGTGCCGCTTCAGCATCACGATGGCGCCCTCTTCGTCCTAGGAGGCGGGAGGCCGGCAGCATGAGCACAGTGAGCTCTGCCCAGGGACAGCCCAGCCCTGCGGGTGTCCAGGTGGGGGGACAGCCAGGCTCACTGAACACCCAGGGTAACTGCGCCCTCCTTTCCTGCTACTCTAGCGGTTCTCAACCTGTGGGTCGCAACCCCTCTGGGGGTCGAACGACCCTTTCACAGGGGTCGCCTAAGACCATCGGAAAATGCAGATATTTACATCACGATGCATAACAGTAGCAAAACTTCATGGTTGGGGGTCACCACCACATGAGGAACTGTATGCCAGGGCCGCGGCCTTAGGAAGGTTGAGAACCACTGTGCTACTCATTTTCTAGCAGCGCCACACCCCACCTTCCTCCTGGCTCCCCCAACCTGATCTCTACCCTTCCAGGCCCAGCCCCACCTTCTGTTCCGTGAAAACTCCCTCCATCACTCCAGCGTTTAGAGAGCGCCCCCCACCTCACCTCTCACCCCTCCCACAGCCGTTCACCAGCACAGAACCCAGGGTACCCAAAAGGTGAAGGACTGTGGGTTGGAGCAAATCTAAGCTGGCAGACGGGGCGCCGGGCCGCAGTATGTGCGCTGCAGAGGCAGGCATCCTGAGACGAAGGCTGCTCCCACAGCCTCCCTCTGCCCTCACTCCTCACACACTTGATTTACACGTTCCCCACAGACTGCCCCTCCTGTCCCCCCACCTCCAGCTCTTCCTCTCGGCTTCACGCCCAGCCTGGCACCCCCAGCCTGAGCCCACCTTGGGGGTCTCGTCTGAGATGACGTAGAGCTCCTGCTCGCTGATCCAGGCCTCCGCCTCACCCGCGTCCAGGTAGTACTGCTGGGCCTCGCTGGCATCCCGCAGGCGCTGCAGCCGCCCGGCCGCCGCCTCCCGCAGCGTGTTCCACAAGCTCCGCAGGTGGCCCAGGCGCTCCTCGATGTCCCTGCAGTCGATCTCGGCCTCCTCCACCAGCCGCTGGCCCCGCTGCAGCACATCCTCCACCCGGGGCGCGTGGCCCAGGATCTCGTTCTGCAGCGTCTGGGGTCAGGGGGGGGGACCAGCGTCGGTGGTCAGAGGCAGGGGCCCTCCTCCCGTGCAGGTGAGGTCCAGCCTGCAGCAGGCTGCCCAGGTGACACCCTGGCACCTCTCACCCCCTCCCGCTTTGGGACGCCAGAGCGGAATCGGTGGTGGCCATAAAGCTGCCCGGGGCCCCACAGGCCGGGCACAGTGCGAGGCGCTTCACCTCATTCTCCTTTCAGCCTCGGTCTTTGGAGATAAGCCTGCAGAAACTGGCACGGAGCAGAGGGGCGACTTGTGGGCAGCAAATGGCAGCCTGGGATCTGGACATGGCTCTCCCTGACCCCCAGAGTGCTCCTGACTGCCCCCTCTCCTCCCTGTGTTTTAGGGGAGCTTGGTTTCTGTCCTGGGCTGCAAACACTGCCCAGCTCCTCCGTTGCCCCAGGAGGCAGGGTGCCTTAGACAGGAGGATGGAGTAGGTCCCTGAACAGTGGGTCGGTTGGAGTTTGGAGGGAGATGGTGGTTCACGCTCCGGCCAAGCGTGCCCAGGCGTTGCACCTGTGCCCTGAGTTTCTTGGAAACGGCTGAAATAACGTTTGCAACCTTTGGATTGTCACTGTAACTGTCCTAACTCCCTCTTGTGGTTTCTGAGTATAAATTTGCTATAACACCTGTGGTCTGCACTGCAGTTTGGCCTTTGCCGCGGTGAAGTGCTGCATCTGTAGTCGCTGGTCAGCTTAATAAAGGCTCATGAATTTTGGCCGAAACCGGTGTGGCTCAGTGGAGAGAGCGCCGGCCTGCGGACTGAAAGGTCCCAGGTTCGATTCCAGTCAAGGGCATGTACCTTGGTTGTGGGCACGTCCCCAGTAGGGGGCGTGCAGGAGGCAGCTGATGGATGTTTCTGTCTCATCGATGTTTCTAGCTCTCTATCCCTCTCCCTTCCTCTCTGTGGAAAATCAATAAAATATATTAAAAAAAAAAGGGCTCATGAATTTTGATCTCTGTCTCTGGTGGTCGTCTCTTGCGAGAGTTTCTTAGTTGTACGGAACAGAGGGAAAAAAAACATTTTTAAGTGGCTTTGCCATATCCTATTCTACGAGCTTTCACTCCTATCAAACTACAGTTGGCAGGTGCTCCTTGTAAGAGTTCAGGGTTTTCTTTTGTTTTTTCCCCATTTCTATTTCTCACATCTCTTGCGAGCTTGGTATTATTTCCGTGCCTGGACCTTTCATCACCAGAATGGCATTTTCCTCCCACTCTGAGCACTGGTCACCTTTTTCCCTAGAGGGCCATGACCCAGGTGCCACGCACATTCTGGTCCTAGAGGCCCAAGCTTGGGTGCTTCTCAGCCCCTTCACCTCATCTCCTCACTTTCTACAACTGCCCGTGGCCTTTAGAACCACTAGGAGGGCGGGGGCAAAAGTAGGACATGCGGGCAGTACAATGACTGTCAGCATGCCAACAACATAGAACCAGCAACATCCACACGTCACCTAATTCTCTGAAATGCATTTTTATATTTGGAATCGTGAGGATGACATTTTCCCATGGTCTGTGCAATTATATTCACACTACCCATGGCGTAAGCTCCGTTTGCCTCTACTTGCCCTGAGATCCTATGACATGGGCAATAGACTCCAGAGGCACCTCTCTCTCTCTCTCTCTCTGTCTCCCTCCTTCCCTCCCTTTTTCTCCTCTCTTGTTTTCTAGGTTCCTGTGCAGTGTGCTTACTGTGGTGTCTTCTTCCCTGACTTCACTCATTGAAAACATATTAAGTTGCTTCTTATGTGCCAGATCCTGTTTTAGGGACCATGTGGACAGCAAACCCCCGTCCTCATTAAGCTTACACTCTGTAGAGGAAACAGGTGGTAAGCAGGTGAACGAGTGAACTTAGATAATGGTGCTATGAGGAAAATACAGGAGGTGTGGTGGCTGGTACCTCAGCTGGGGGAGTCTGGCAGGGCTTTTCTGAGGTGCTAGCTGAGTGAGACATGAGTGGAGAGTGGGAGGCCACTGCACAGAGACCTGGGGGATGAATGTTGCTGGAAGCAGGGAGGAGCATGTGCCAAGTCCCTGTGGTGGCGGTGAGCCTGGGCTATCCGAAGGCCAGAGAGAGGGCCAGGAAAGCTAGAATACCGTGGAGGGAGAAAGTGATGAGAGATGAGACTCAGAGGCAGGTAGGAGCCAGATCAGATGGAACAGTAGCTGTTAACCCTGGTTGCACATCGAATAACCCGGGAAAACAGACACAGCCGGGCCTCAACACCAGTGAGCCTAATTACTTGCTCTGAGGTGGGACCTTTGCATTCGGAGGTTTAAAAATTCTCCAGGCGATTCTAACTTGCAGCCAGAGTTGGAAGCCATTCATGTGGCACCTTGTGGGATTTGTTCAGTTGCAGAGGATAGCATAGCCACGGGAGTAGCGGTTCTCAAAGTGGGGTCCCAGAGCAGGGGCAGAACCCAGGATCTTGACAGAGATGGAAATCACCAGGCTCTACTCCCAGGGGTGATTGAGTAGAGCTGGGGTGGAGCCTGGTCATCTGTGTGTGTGAACCAGTCCTCCGGGCGAGTCTGGTGCACACGGAGGAGGGGACGATGACATGGGAGTGGAGCCTTCGCCAGGCTTAGCCTGAAACAGTCTTCACTGGGCGGCCACACTCGCCCTCTGGCTCGGAGAACGCTATTCATACTTGCCCTTTTCCTAAAGTAGTAGCCTTCAGCCAGGGGAGATGACAATCTTTTGGCAACAACACTCACTGACAGGGCCTAAGGCTTCAGTGTTGGGAGGACTAACATCAGCTCATTTTACAGTTGAGGGAACTGAGGCCCCAAAGATACTGTCTTCTACCAGTTTCCTTCCTGTAAGTGGAGGCTGTGGTGCTGGTCCCCCTCCCCTTGCGGCCTTCTAGCCCAGGTCCCTTTGTGCAGCTGCTGGATCCTTGGTGGTTAGAGCATGTCAACCAGAAGCAAAGGCTGGAGGGAGCTGTTAAGGAACTCCTCTGGGAATAGTTCCGGCCTTGCACAGCTGCTGGGCTCTGTGAGCCGATGCCAGTTGCTGTTACTTTGGGGAAGGAAGTACTGTCTGCCGAGAGCCTCTTCCCCAAGGAGCTGCAGTGCCCACTGGCACTCTGGGACACCAAGTCCCCAGGCTCTCCTTGCTTAGGGCCTTGTTGCCCCTACTTCTTCCTTCCTTCCTTTCTTTTTTTAAAAAAAATATATTTTATTGATTTTTTACAGAGAGGAAGGGAGAAGGATAGAGAGTTAGAAATCGATGAGAGAAAAACATTGATCAGCTGCCTCCTGCAACCCCTACTGGGGATGTGCCCACAACCAAGGTACATGCCCTTGACCAGAATCAGACCTGGGACCTTTCAGTCCACAGGCTGACGATGCTCTAGCCACTGAGCAAAACTGGTTATGGCTGCCTCTACTTCTTGTCTCAAAGAGCAGACCAGGCAGGAGGAAGGACTCTCTGTGGTTGGACGACTGGCCCAGAGGCAACCTCTCCTCCACCCAGAGCTGCGGAGACCAAAGGCTGGGGGATGGCCTGTGACCATCCCGCCATCCTCGCCAGACAGAGGCACCAGAGCCAGGGCGGCTGGCCTTGGAAGTACACGACAACTCTGATACAAGAGAAGTGTGGCACCTCCCTTCCGGGAGTCTGACTGCGATGCGACAGAGCAGAACAGAAAGGGAGGTTTGCTACACCTAGAGGCTGCCTAACGGGATTTGAGCTCCGTAAGTCCTCTTGTGTCCAGAGGAGTGGGTCCTCTTATCCCAAGGACACCCAACAGGCCCAGCTCAGCTCTGGAAGGAGAGCAGCCAGGAGCTATGGGCCTCCTCTCAGGGAGGCCATGGGCTACAGAAGCTGTAAAGCCCATGAACCTCCAGGCCAGGGCACCTGGGCCCTGCATTCACCGTGCCCTGATGGGTCTGAATGGCCCCAAATCTGGAAGCATCTAAACACTCCCCGACCCTGCCCCCCTGTGGTCCTCCCAGAATTCTCTCTGCCATCACCAAAGTTGCTCTCTTTAGGGGTTTGGGGACCCGATAGCTATTAACAAGAATAATAATCTGCTGTAGCTGGCCTTCTGCAGGCCAGGCTGAGAGGGACTGATGAAGTAAGGCGGTACTTACCTGGTTCTTCTTCATGAACAGCTGCACCGTTTGCAGATTAATGCCGTAGTCGGACGACTGGGCCAGAGGCAACCTCTCCTCCACCCAGAGCTGCGGAGACCAAAGGCAGGGGGGCGGCTGATGACAATCACAGCCCCCTTCCCCGAGCACTCGCTGCGATCGGACAGGGCTCTGCTTGCATGTCTCCCCTGCTCTCCCCACTCCTTCCCAACCCATATCAGGGTTTTGCCCCATTTTACAGACGGGGACATTTTGACATTTTGAATTGAGGTTCCAAATAACTCTTTCCTGGTCACACAGGGGGAAGGTAAGGTAGCTGGGTCGGGAACTCAAGTCTGTTTGGCCCTGAAGTCCATGGGTGAGCTACCATTCAAAAAGCACTGGCCTTACTTTTACATTTAATGGAATCACCACAGCAATCCTGTGAGAGCAGGGGTGACACGACTGGACTGGACGGCTGCTGCTGGGAACTGCCCTGGGCGGCAGCTAGCTGTCCTGAGGGCAGCAGCTACCTCAGCAGCAGGGGCTGGGGGTTGTGGCTCACGCACCGTCTCATCCTCCAAGTCACGGCTGATCTGCAGCTTGGCCCTGGATGACTCCAGCTGCTTCTTCCTCCTCCCCAGGGGCTCCAGGAGGTCCAGGAACCGCTTCTCGATGCTCAGGTCAGCACCGCCCTCTTCCTCGTCCAGTGAGGGCATCTGGGCAAACAGCTCTCCCAACTCCTCCTTCCGCACATTCACTTGGTCCTCCACGCGCTGGGACACAAGGGGACAGTGTTGGCACCGGCCCTGGCACCCGGGCAGCCCCTCCCTCTTCTCCATCACTCATATCCCACCCATTCTCAAGGGCTCAGTCTGAGCCCAGCCTCTCCCAGCAAGTCTCCCTGAATGCCCACTCTTCTTCCCCTCCCCGGACGCCTGTCCTCGACTTCTCAGGCCTGCTTTTATTAACCTGTTTGGATCCTTGTCTTACGCACTGCGAAGGGGTAGGAGACCGGTGATGACCAGGAGGCATTTTGCATGACAAAGGCCAGCCCGGCTAAGAGGAACTGGCTTTCAGGTCTCAGATTTGCTCCCCAAGATCCCTTCTCTTCCAACACTCCCAGTCTACACCCCGCACACGTGCCTTCAGCTTAGCCAACATCCGGTTGACACTGGTCAGGTCCTTGCCTGGGTCGTCTGACCGCAGCTGGTCCTCCATGGCGCTGATCCACTTGTTGAGGTCAGCATGGGTCTTCGAGCGCAGGTCGGAGCTCCTGGCGGCCGAGAGCTGCTGGGCCTTCTCCTTCGTGGTGGCCTGAAGCTCATCCCAGAGTCGGTGCAAAGCCTCCAGCCTCTGGGACACCAGGGCTGCAAACTGGGGCTTCTCCTCTATCAGCTGCTTTCCTTCCTGCATGAGAGGGAGGTGAGCTTACCGTCCAGGCGTGGAGCAGCCGTGGTAAGGAGGAGGCGGGGAGGTATCAGAGAAGCAAGGAATCTGGCCAGAACTTGGTGAGGCCCAAATGAAAGACTGCACTCCCTGAGTTATTTGCAGTCGAAGGCAGGTTTTGGGTAATTAACTCAGGAAATTGCAGTAGAACAGCTGCAGGCAAGGGTCAGCTGGTATGCACTAAAAATTTTTGTTTTAATTAAAAAAAAAAAAAGGTTCAGGATCCATCCAGGTACAAGCAGTCTATGCGATCCACTGTCTCTTGATCGTCTCCCCTGAGGCTGTGCATTAACTAACCAACCTTGGGTGGGATCTGTTAGCTACTGACTTTGTCTCACCAGGTTTTCACCTGCATAAACGCATCTTTTCTGGGTGGGTACAGTATGATACGACGTGGGCCTAGGAATACAGACCACTCAGAGCAGTCAATATTTACTAAGTGTTTAATAACCGCCAAGGACTATTCCAAGTGCTTTAATGCTCACAACTCCCTCAGGCAGGGAGCTGTTATTACCCTCATTTTACAGAGGAAGGCACAGATTGAGTCAGACAGTCTGGCTTGGAGCCTGCACCTTCACTACTGCGGACATGGCCTTGGGTGGCCCCTAAGCCTACTTCTCCCTGGTTGCCACCGGAGGAATGAGCAAAGGTGCCTGATTCCAAGACCTAACGCCACCACATTTTCACTTAGACCCTGGGCAAACTCATTTCAGAGGGCCCCTTGCTTCTCCATCTACAAGGGGTCCGAATGACCACTCCCCAGGGGTTCTGCCCATCCAAGCGGTGAGGGTCAGAGGACAGCTCTGCTCCTGTCCTGGGCCCTGGTGAGGAGCACAGGAGGCAAACAGAGATAACTGCTACTTTGGCGCTGGATGCTGGAGCTCTGATGCAGGTGTCTTCAGTGTCCCGGACTGTCCCCAGACTCAGGTGACCCAGAGGAGGCATCCATCCCGACCAGGTTTAACAAGACTGGATGTATCTGAAGGTTCAGTACTATTCAGAGAAGTGTTTTCACTCCCAGGACCCATGGTGTCCAGCAAGCTTCAGAACGGTGCCTATCCCTGGGTAAAGCCCCATTCTGTGAGCACACCTGAGCACCCACGTTACTCACCGCGTCGATGCTATCCAGCCACCCCTGGTGGGAGGCCAGCTCTGCCATGAATGCCTGGTGCTTCAGCCATATGTTGTGAAGGTTTCGTGCTTCATCATAGGAGACATCCTGAGATGTCAGCAGCTTGTCATTGATCCAGAGAGTGAGCTGTGGCAGAAAAAGAGGGTCCAATCATCCCCGAGGGTACCTCTTAGGCCAGGGGCTCAGGGCAGGACCTGCTGCCCCCCTCTGGCTGCAGAAGAAGGCCATGCAGTGAATGGGGACACTGCAGAGTACCACTCTCCATCTCTGGACCCTAACTCCCAGCACAGACAACTTAACCCACATTGTCTCGGGGCTAAAATATGAACTCTGGAGGGTCTTCTACACTAGTGTGTGCAGGGTGACACCAGGGATATTTATGCTTCTCCCCATATGTCCAGGATCTAGGACGGGGCTGCTTGGCCTGTTACAGGAACTCAATGAGTCTTTACTGGATGGATAAATCCACCCTTTAGCAGTTTGGTAAGAATCATTAATAAACATAGAGGACATGTTATCAGAGGAAGAAGCCAAGTGCAGATTAACAATGAGGGAAGCCCAGCTGGTGTGGCTCAGTGGTTGAGTATGGACCCATGAACCAAGAGGTCATGAATTCGATTCTGGTTAGGGCTCATCCCTGGGTTGAGTTCAGTCCCCAGTAGGGGGCATGCAGGAAACAGCTGATCAATGATTATCTCTCATCATTGGTGTTTCTCTCTCTCTCTCTCCCTCGCCCTTGCCTTCTCCCTTCCTCCTTCTCTTAAAATAAATAAAAACATATTAAACACACACACACACACACACACACACACACACACACACACCATCTTTACAGCCCTGGCCGGGTGGCTCAGTTGATTGAAGCATCATCCACATACCAAAAGGTTTTGGGTTCGATTCCTGGTCAGGGTATATACCTAGGTTGTGGGTTGGGGTGTGTGCAGGAGGCAACCAAATGATGTTCTCATATTGATGTTTTTCTCTCTCCCTTCCTCTCTCTCTGAAAATCTATTTAAAAAAAAAAACATATCCTTGGGCGAGGACTAAAAACACACACATCTTTGCTGCTACTTTGAAAAATTAAAGTATTGTGGAACCAAAGATTCCAGAGGATGACCTACACTGTCAAGTACCGAGTTTGCCCAAGAAACCCCAGACTGAGTGAGAGAGGATCCCTGTGGACCTCTGGGCTCTCTGCTCCTCGAAAGGGCTCTCCTGTAGAGCAGCCTGTCAGCTGGGCCTCACCTCCTGGCAGTTCTGGAGGAAGTTCTGGAGCTCCAGGTTGTCTTTCAGAAGAACCGAGGCCTCCTGAGCCTTCTCGTTGTTCTTCCTGTGCCTGGAAGGGAAGCAGTCACAACAGGGCTGAGTCTGGGGTCCCCATGCCACACCGCCAGCCCCACCTGATTCAGCCCATCACCCTGGGGGCGGAGAGTACCTGTCCTCAATGGACTGCACCTTCTCCTTGATCTTGTCTGAGTAGAGGTTCCCCTCGGCCACCAGCTTGTTTCCAGAGTCCACAGGACTCAAGACTTTATCCTGGTTATTTTCCATAGACACCAGGAAATCCTCGAACTTCCGGATCCCAGCCTCTGCCGCTTCTAGGGAGTCTGGGGTTTCCAAGTGAGCCAGGGTGTATTCCTGTTGAAGCAAGTTTCCAGACGCGGCATGAAGACAGCCGGAGGAGGCGGTGAGGAACCATGTGCAGCCATGCGGGCTATATAAAGCGTGAATGACGCCCCCTGGAGCTGTGCGAGGGAGAGGTTCCCTAGGCCTGGTCTCCTCACCCTGGGGTACCCAATGTGCCTAAAGCCCTAAGGAAGGGCAACCGCCCAGGGCAGTGGTTCTCAACCTTTCTAATGCCTCGACCCTTTAATACAGTTCCTCATGTTGTGGTGACCCCCAACCATACTTCATAACTGTAATTTTGCTATTGTTATGAATTATAATGTAAATACCTGTGTTTTCTGATGATCTTAGGCAACCCCTGTGAAAATGTTGTTCGACCCCCAAAGGGGTCACGACCCACAGGTTGAGAACCACTGGCCCAGGGGGAAATGCACTCCCCTAGCCGCTGACCCAAGAATAGGCTTAGATTGGGCCTAGGGCTGAGAGGACACATAAGAAACAAAGAGGATTGTCTCCCTAATTAGCGGCTAAAGAGAGTCCCAGAAAAGCGTAATTTGGTCCCTGAGCGCCTGTAGCACTTTTGGAGACTCACCAGTGCTGTTGCCCTGAGAGACATCCCCCTCCAACGCCTCACCCTGAATACCTCTCCCTACCTGGTTGCTGAGGATGGCTTCAGCCTGCTTCGCATCTTTCTGGAACTCCTGGAAGCCAAGGCACTGGGCAAGGAAGTGGCTGCGGCTGTCCCACATCCGACGCAGGTCGTCCCAGCCAGTCCCCAGGCCCTCCAGCCGCTGGCCCAGGAGCAGGTACTCAGGGTCCGTCTGGCCGTGGAGCACTTTCTCCCCAGACGCCTTGACACGCTCGTAGCTGTCTTGGTGCCCCTCGATCTCGTCTTTGATGGCCGCATGCTGCTGCAGGAGCTGCTCGGCCTCAGGGAGGGACTCGGGAGTGTCCTCCGAGGCCACCGCCTTCTGGGCCATGGACAGCCAGCCCTGAAAGTTGTCCAGATCCTGCAGGAAGGCCTGCAGCTGGCTGGCTTCCCCCAGCGAGGCCTCCTGGCCCTGCAGGGCTCGCTGCAAGCCCTGCCACAGCTCCTCCACGTAGGCCTGCCGCCGGCCGATGTCCTCCTTTAGTTCCGGGTGTGACTCCATCAGTCGTTGTGACTCACGCTCCAGGGCACCCACACGGGCCTGGATGGCCGCCACATCGCGCTCCAGCCCCGACAACTTCCGCTGGATGGCGATGACGCCTGTCAAGTCCCGGCCCAGGTCCTTGGTGGACTCCACTACCTTCGTCTTGTCCAGGATCCACTTGCTGGTCTCCTCACAGTCCACACAGTAGTTGTGCACCCGGAGGGCCGAGCCCACCGCTTCCCGCCGGTCGGACACCATGGCCTGGAAGGCCTGCCACCTGCCGAGGCGGACACAGAGACACCTCTTCTGTGACTCTTCCCACAGGACAACCCTTCCCAGATTTCCCACCAGAGTCTCTCCCCAGAGACCTTGCACAGGGAAAGATAATCTACCCACCGAACTGCAGTGTGTAAGGTGCATTTATCCAATTTTACCCAAGATAACACAATGCCAGTCAGGTCTATCCATCGGCAGGAGGCAAAGCAGTGGCGTGATTCCAGCCGTAAGTGGAGGAACAGAACATGGCACCGAGCTGGGCTCTGTGTGCAGCTGGATTTCAGGCTAACATACAATTCCCAGCTCCACTCAAATACTGAAAATGACTAGAAAGCCCACATTATCAACGTGACACAGGGTCCTTGCTGCTCTAGAGAAACCATGAAGAGGCCTGACCCTTTTCAAAGTGCCGAAGACCTGAGGCCACCTTGGATCTAAAAGCAAAGAGGTGATGAAGAGGAGGAGGAGGAGGGAGGGGATAAACTGGGATTATAATTAAAATGGGTAACACAATCTTCAAGTGCAGTGCCAGAGTGAAACTGGGAAATGTGCAAAGTTCTGGTAGATGTTCTGGGGCCTGGGGTGGGTCTGCAGCCCCTAATAAGCCTTTTCTTTTTCCTTCTTTAAAAAAAAATTAATATATTTTTCCTGATTTCAGAGAGGAAGAGAGAGAGAGAGAGAGAGAGAGAGAGAGAAATATCAATGATGAGAGAGAATCATTGATCAGCTGCTTCCTGCATGCCCCCTACTGGGGATCGAGCCTGCAATCGGACATGTGACCTGAATGGGAATTGAACCGTGACCTCCGGTTCATAAGCTGATGCTCAATCACTGAGCCATACCGCCAGGCCAGCCACTTCACTTTTGATCACAGGTTCCAGGCTCCATGTCTGGCCCAGGTTGGGGGCGCATAATGGGAAGTAACCAATCGATGTGGCTCTCTCACATTGATGTTTCTCTCTGTCTCTTCGTCCCTTCCCCTCTCTAAAAATCAATAGAAAATATCCCCAGGTGAGGATTAACAACAACAAAAAGAAGAGCAAAGAGTCATCCTCTTCCTCTGCATAAACCTCAGATTACAGAGGCATCTCCCGAGCTACGGTCTGCCTCCTCAGATGCTGAGACAATCTGCCTGTTCTAGTGGCTCCCCCATCTCCCCTGCCTCCTTCTGGGCCCCTAGGTGTCTCCACTGCACTGACCCTTTTCTTCCCTAACTGCACCTCCCCAATTGCCTCAGGCAGAACAAAGCTCAGAAACAAGTGGGGGGGGGGGCGGGAGGGAGGGAAAGGGACAGAGGCCATTGGAAGGCGGGAACCTTGCGGCACTGTGTGTGCAGGGTTCAGGTAACCAACAGGACACGGGCCTGTGCTCTGCTTTGGAGATCCTCGAGGACTCCTGGGCCACTGCCCCCACGGAAAGCACCCCCTGTCCAAGGGCTCCTCAGGGCCCGTGTTTTGTTTTGAGCGTGAAGTGTGCTCAAGGCTTCCTGCTAGTTCTCTTTGTTCAAGTCACACGCAAGATGAAGATGCACTTTGTACAGGCAGCAGCGTTCCTTTACGGGCAGTACTTAAGAGTTCTCAGAAAGCATTTTCCCGAAGAAATGTCCAGGGAATGTGGCCTGAGTACATATGGCCTGATTTTAGCCATGGCACACTCAGAATGTCCCCTCACACAGGACCCCCAGGCATAGAATGTGTAGCTGCGGGAACATATCTCTCTCCCTCCCTGGCCAATTCCTGCTGCTACAGAAGGAGACCAGTTGAGAAACAGGGTACAAACCTGGCAATGCAGAGCAGGCGACCTGCCCTTTGGGCCACACCCCCAGGGGTGTGTCAGGTGCAGGGTGATGCCCCAGCCCCACCCCCACCTCACCTGGTGTTCAGGTGGTCCTGGTACTGCTTCACTTCCCCACTGCGTGGGTGACCACTCTCTACCAGGCTGTTGGCAGCGAGGTTCACGCCATCAATCTGAGTCATCAACGTCTTCATCTCCTGGTCCAGGATGTCAAACCTGATGTGGACAGAGACAATGAGGACTGGTGAGGCAGCAGCAGGCACTGCATTGCCAGGGGCCATCCAGTCTTCACATGTGTAGCTCTTGCTTTCTCCTTCTGCCTCCTGAATACATTTGACCAGGTAAGAGGTGGGGCAGGGGAGAAAGGGTAGGAAAAAAGATATGCTGACACACCCTATTTGGGGGTTCATGGGTCTACTTTCGTGGGTTAGCGTTTCTTGGACCAACCTAGGAGACAGCTGGTTCCTTGCTATACCGGCCACCAGCTCAGCAGAGAATCACAGGGGAAAAAACGAAGTGATGGGAGGTTAATACCCCCAGAGACCACCTGCCTCCACCGCCCCAGTTGCTGATTTTAGACCCCAATTCCACTGCCTTGACACATTGACCTGAAATGTACTCACCAGCCAGGTGCCCTGACCCTGGGTTGGAGAAGGGACAGCTGCTGGGGGGAGGGGAGTCGTGTAGTATGAAAGCTGACCCTTCTGGGGCAAGAGCCCAGGTCCCTCCAGCCTCAGCGTGTTCCAGGGAGGGACTTCTCCCTCCTCCACTCCCTGGATTCTATACCAGGATGCACGAATGCACACAGGCAGGCCTCCATGCTGGCGTGCCACGGAATCAGAACACAGGGAGTGGCAGTGGCCTTGCAGATCAGTGGCTTGCCAGCTGGTCTCTGTGGCTTCTCTGGGTTCTGCGGCTGAGGGACAGCCACAGAGAGCCGGAGCTGGTGGGCCCCAGCCTCTCACCCCCCCTTAACCAGATCAGCTCTACTTTCCTCTGGGTTGCGTGTCAGGGGTTCAGTATATAATTCATTTGAACGCAGGCTGCTACAGCTAAACAGTGATTGAATAACTGGACTAGAATGAGCCCCTTTGTTCATTCTGAGGAAGGCCGCAGGGGTGAAGTACCCGAAGCCACAGAGACGGATTGGAACCCGTGACTCCGGTGCCCGGCTTCTATAATAAAGGGCACCCCCTGGCCTCACAGACAGACCCTGGCTGATGAGAGGCTGTCCCCACACCCGGCGGAGGGGGAGTGCAAGCCCCGGTGGGAGGAGGCGGGAGGCAGGAAGAGAGGACCGGCCCTGACCTGTGCTGCACGACCTCCAGGTCCTCCAGCGTGTCCGGGATCTCCATCTGGGCCAGCCACTTCTCCTTCTCGCCCATCCACAGCTCACAGGCGTCCGTCTCCCCGAACACCGTGTACAGGTCCAGCGCGTCCTGCAGCTTCTGCCGGCGCAGGTCCGCCTGAGCCACCACCTGCTGGTAGAGGTCCCGGAGGGCCTGCAGCCGATTGGTCACGTCCGGGGAATCCCGAAACTCTTGGGGGAAGCCCTGGGCCTGCCGTTCCAGGTGCTCCATCACGGCCCGGCTCTCCTCCAGCTCCTCCAGGAAGTCCTTGTGCTTCTTGCCCAGGGCCCGCGTGGCCCCTTCATCCTGCCCCACGTCTTCGCCCGAGAGCAGCTTGTGGGCATCCTGCAGCCAGGCCTTCAGGTCGTCCGCGTCGCCCTGGAACTGGAAGAAGTTCTCGGCGTCCTGCAGGTTCTTCTTGCGGAAGGCGGCCAGCTCCTTGAGCTGGTCCCACTGGGCGGACACCTCCTTGATGCGGGCCTCGATCTGCGGGTGCCCGAACTGCTTGCGCGCCACCATGTCCCCCGCCTCCCGGAAGATCTGGTCCAGGTGGGCGTCCAGCCCGCGGAGCTCGTCCTCGAAGGCCTTGTGCTTGCGCTGCAGGATGAGCACGCTGGTCAGGTCCTTGCCGTAGTCCAGGGAGGAGTAGATCTGCTCCTTCTCCTTGATCCAGCTCTCGGCCTCGTCCATCTCCCAGAAGAACTTCCAGAGCCGCTTGGACTGCTCCAGCTGGGCCTTCCGCCCGGCTGCCATGTTGCTCAGCTCCTCGAAGCACTGCTCCAGGTGGCTGACGCGGTCCCGGATGACCTGGGGGTCACAAGGCTGGTACCCTGGGAGGCATGGGAGGAGGACAGATGAGAGGGGTGAGGGCTTCATTTCTGGGTGAGTTGCCAGGCTAGAACCACACGATCTGGAACCTGAGGTTTCCCTGAGCTTTGGGGTTGGATGCAGGGGGGATTTGGTGGCTCAGAGGGCAGGGCAGGTTCTTATTAATTAGTTCCCAGTCAACCTTCAGGGGTAAGGGAGGCTAAAAGTTGGGTCAACTCTCAGTAGAAATGTACTATGTGAAATTATATTTAAAAAAAGCTTAGACACAGAGAAAAGCATTTGAGATTTTGCTCCCCATCAGGTCAGTTTGGGCTCAAATAGTACACTCATATAAAAATTGAAAAGAAAAAAAAGGCTTAGACACAAATTTTAAGATGATTCTTCAAGGACACAACAGGATCTCCTATTTAAGACCCGAAGCTATAAACTTAACTGGTCTCTGCTGTAACCTGAACTAGCAGAGAGGATGAAGGATGGATGATGTCTCCTTGGAGCTTATAAACACCTTCTAATCACAGATTACCAGAGCAGTTGCCTGCTCTCTGGCGAGTTTTGCTATCCCTCAGGCTTCTTTCTTGTACCATTAGTGAACGAAAGAGGCAGAATTTTAAAACGAAGATTTATCCAAGCTGGGGTGCCAGCGAGCTGAGCCAGCGGGCAGAGCCCTGGCTTCTGAGGGAGACATCCCAACCCTCACCTTTCCCCTCAGTGAACTGCAGGGTGGCCGTGTTGATGGCCTTCACTTTGTCTCCTTGGATGGCGATGTCAGCCTCCATCAGCTTGTGCTTCTGCAGCAAGTCCTCCACTTCCAATAAGTGCTTCCCGAACTCCGCGGATAAGAGGTGAGCCTGGCGAAGAGGACGGGAGGAGGGAATGAGGAGATGTGCAGAGATCTACACACGCCAGGGGCAGAGGGGCGGGGGTCCATGGGCTGGGGGAGTCCGTGCACTTGAAAACAGTTGCTGCTTGGCATGGAAGGGACAGGGGTTCCTTCTGGGGGTGCCCATCGAGGTCATTTCTGGACCGTCTTCCATGAACTCCTCACTAGATCTCCTGCATTTGCCCAGGTTTGAGGTCTGGGCCTGTGCATTTTTATTTATTCATTTATTTTAAATGTATTTTTATTGTTTTCAGAGAGGGAGAGGGAGAGAGATGGAAACATCAATTATGAGAGAGAATCATGGATCAGCTGGCTCCTGCATGCTCCCTACTGGGGATCGAGCTCACAACCCAGGGCATGTGCCCTTGATGGAATCGAACCTGGGACTCTCAGTCCGCAGGCTGATGCTCTATCCACTGAGCGAAACCAGCTAGGGCGAGGAATGTGTGTGTTTTTAGAAAGTTCTATGGCCACTCTGAGGTGTATGTGGGTTGAGAGCACTATGGTGGACCAAGGGGAGATTCAGATTTCCTGGTTGCCCCTATACGGGCAGGTCTGGATGCTCCAGGCTCCTCATTAACCCCTGTCTCTCTAGACCCTGCAAGTTGGTGCCTGTGTACTATGAACCCAAGATTTCTTGACCATGGGGACAGAGTGGACCTGGGCTGTTGACTTTCTGGAGCAGAGTGGGCCAAGCAGTGGACAGGCAGATGTAGCCAGACACTGTTACATCCGTTTCTCCATTCTGATTCTGGGAGGTGATTGGTTGGGAGGTTGTCTAGGGAGGCATGTGCTAACTGCAGGGCGGCCACTGAGGCCCAAGGGGCGTGCTGGCGGTGGGGGAAAGACCCACCTTGATCTCGTCCATCCAGTCGATGCTGTGCAGCATGTCCTGGAAGAGCTTCTGCAGCACCAGCGTCGTCTCGAGCCTCTGGCGCCGGGCCGCCAGCAGCTCCTGCAGGTAGCTCCACAGGCGCAGGATGTTGTCCTTGCGGGCCGTGATGCGCTTCTGGTCGTGGTAGTTCTCCTTCTCCAGCTCCTGGGCCAGGTCTTCCAGAGCTTGCACCCGCTCCTTGTAGGCGGCCGTGTCGGTCTCGATGGCCTCATGCTTCTTCTTGGCGGCCTCCACGGCTGCCAGGTCATACCCGAAGTTATCCTGCCCCACAGAGAGACCCAGGCAGCTCAGCCGGGCTCCTCCCCAAATCAGAGAAAACCACCGGTCCCTTCGCAACAAGTGCTGGGTGGGACAGAGCATTCCCAAGGCTGGGCTCTGCCCTCTCTCCCAGCCACCTCATCAGAGCCAAGTCCCAGTGACTGTCTCACAAGAATCTTTACAAAACACTCGAGATTTAGCTCCCTGTGCCATACAGGTGGGTGTGCTGTGCACACATTGCTAACAACCCCTTCTCGGCCCCCCACACTCACCACCTGCCTTGTATGGCCCTGCCCTATTCTGGGCAGAGAGGGGCTCTGACTGGGAACCATGCAGCTGTGAACAAGCTGGCTTTGGGGTGTGCACACTCTCCGGTTCTCTCAGGACACCTGCTTTCCCCTTTCTTGGTGGAATTTAATTTGTCCCCAAACTCCGAGTGAGCAGGGACAGATACTGTCGTGGAAAGTCAGCCTGGGTCAATTTTTAGCCAGTGAAATAGGACCTGACCCTAGAAGCCAGAATCCAAAGGGAAGTCTGCCACCCACAAGATGCAATGTTTTAATCATGTCCCCAAAGGACCACTGCCTACTGTCCACTCAAGCCCTGGCTTTAGTGGCGGCTGACAGGTTCAGGGGCCATTTTTGGAGTGTGAGGCTCTTTCCCTAAACATGAGACTTCGAGTCCTGCAGACTCCTTCCTCAGAGGCGAATCCTGACCCACCCCAGCCTGGGGGGCCGGGCTGCCAGGCCTGTGGGAAGGCTTATCCACGGCCACGGAGAGGCTCACCCCTGACCACGGAGACGCCAGCCCAGGCTCCAGCCCCACTGACTGCCGGGTGCTCTGGAAGCGTGTCCTCCCTTACCTGGGCCACGAGGCGCTGGTTTTCATTGAGCCACGTCTCTCTCATGGCGGCCTTTCGGTCAAAGCGCCGGGCCAGCTGCTCCAGCTTCTCCTGCCTGATGAGCTCATTCCTCAGGGCCAGCTCCCGCCGGTACTCGGCTTCCTCCAGGCTCTCCCAGGCCTACACGGGGGACAGAGGAGGGTTCTTGGGGCACAAGAGGAGCACCTGGATTTGGGGGTTCCCTCTCTTTTGCCCAACACTGAGCAATTTCAGGAATTTAGGCTCCCAAGGGATGTTATCTGAATTCAGGACTATCTGGGCCCACCAAAGATCGGGGAGCCCTGGGTAGGAGCTCTCAGATCCCTCCTCCCTAACCCTGCCTTGGACTTGACCCAGTATAAGGTTATTTGTCTCTGTGGCTGCGCCATAAATGGCTACTAGTAAATGGCTACCTCCATTCTATTAGAATTTCCATTAAGCATCTAAAGCTTGGAAATATTAGAAGGTGTTTCCTTTCTATTAGAAGTAGTTAATATCCCATATTTAAAGAAATCTAATGTTCAACAGAGACAAGATTACAATAACTAACTCCAAAAATGGATTCTGAGCATCTGATCAGGGGCTGAATTGATGATGGATGGACCACAGGTGGAGTTGACCTCTTAGAATTAGGTTCACAGCACCCAAAGAGCAAGCATGCCTGGTTAGTAATACCATGGAAAGTGGCTTGCTTTAGCCCCAGTGACCCCTCCCTGTTCCCTCCCCGAGAACTCACTCACGGGTAACATGTATGGGAATCACTACTATACCCGGTTGATGTCAGATACTAGCTTCCCATCGTGGGGCGTGTACACTTTCTGATTGTTGGCTCTCATCCGGGACTGGATGGTAAAAAGTAAGACTTCCAGATTCCCCTTCTCCTGAAACCTGCCAAGAAAACAGGGGTAGAGAGATCCATGTGGAGATCCCACAGCCAACCTGTGTGAAGTTAGCATGGAACCCTGGTAAACTGGAGCTTGGCTAGCACAGGGTATTTCCTTAAAAAAAAACAACAAAAAGTAAAAGGGATCTGTAGGTGCACGTATCTGTTAAAACATCTACCATATTCACCAACTGAGATTTAACGGTTACAACACAAACTGGAGAAACACAAGAGCTATACCTCAGCGTTTGCTTAGTGTTTGCTCCCCTGGGGGAATGGCTACCTGGCAGAGCCTGGGCGTTCCTGTGGCTATGGAGTTTCACCAGTTGATTCAAAGAAACTCTCCCTTACTGTATTCACAAATGAGGAAGGCTTCTGACTAGCCCTTTAGTCAGTTTTTATTGAGTCAGTAGGTCCTCCAAGGCAGCAGCATCCATATAACACATTGCATTGAAAGTAGCATCCACCCGAGTCCTCCTGAGCCGGTTCTCCTGACACGTCCCAGAGGCCAGCTGCTCCCGAGCGGGGAGGAAGGCTGGGTTCTGGAGGATTTTTGGTGTCAGAGATGAGACCTGGCAGCAGGAGGTGTCTGGAACTAAGGTCCATGCTCCAGGTAACTGGGTACTTCCACGTTTCTGCATGTATGCAAGCACCTACCCACTTCTACATCCTCCACCTGGCAGTCGAGGATCAGCTGTAAGCAGGGTCCCCACGCTGAGGCCAGCCTCATAGGTCTGACTGCTCACTGGCACTTCAGGAGGGCTGTGGACTGTCTACACAGCCCAGAGGTATCACCCCGGTGTGCAGAGCCTGGTAGGCCCACAGGGGAGGTTATCTTTCAGAGTGGGTTCAGGACTTTCAGAGTGGGTTAGTGTCAAACCAGAGATCAGACATTTGTTTATAGGACATTCTAGACTCCGTGTCTCACCTTTCCCTGTTTGAGGGTAATGAATGAAGAGTGTAGAAGATGTGAGGAGGAGGAACAGGCAGAGGGTACCACTGAGGAGCTAGAAATCTGTTTCTAGAGAGCTGGGCAAGCTAACAGAAGGTGAGCAGGAATGCCCTGTGTCTGTGCATGCCTGTTTTCATGTGTGTGCATGTATGCCCATGAGCCTGTATGGTTGTGTGTATCTGTGCATACGTGTATTCACCCAGGCCCTGAACATGCTGGGGGGGGGAAGGGAAGTCCTGAGACTCGGGCTCAGAGCTCTGCTGATGAGCAGTTGACAGATGGGAGAGAACAGAATGTACTTGGTGATCAACAAGGCCCCACACAGAGCGCTCTGAGGCTTGGAATACAGAGGCATCACCACAAAATAACCACGAAGCGCAGTGCACAGACGAGAAAGGCACTCTCAGCACAGGCTCTTTGAAGAGACCCGGAAGCCTGAGATATTACGGCTGCACCCCCTTGGAGGTCTGGGGAACTACTTCCTTTGGCTATGAGTCAGGGGTCACTCCTCAATGCCCACTTCCTATAGACTGATGTCTTGGGAGCAGGGAGGCCAGGAGGAGATGAAGGAGGCGACAGAGATGAAACTCTCTAGAATACACCTCCCACGTATGCTTCTCAAGGCTGAGAGCCCGGCTCTGCCTTTAGGCAGCTGGTTCTCAGCCCCTGATGCCCACTCCCAAGTGCCGGGGCCTTACTTGGGCGGCTTTTCCACGGTGCGGTAGGTGCTGAAGGCCTGGAGCTGCTGCTGGACGCCGGTCAGGGAGTTGGCGAATTTGCGGCTGTTCAGGACTGTGATGGTCTGCTCGATCCAGGTGAGCAGGTCCGAGGCCAGGCCGCTGTACTTTTCGATCATCTTCTCTGTCTCAATGGCATGGTCGATCACCTAGGGAACCACTTTATTACTCCTTCTCATCAGAAGACCAATGGGGCGCCAGGGAGGACCACAGGCGAGGTGGTCTTGCTTCTCTCCGGCCCTGGAGCACCCCATGCTGGGCTCTTCTCTGGGCCAGGGCTGTGGCTGAGGCAGAGGAATGGCTTGGGAGTGCACCAGCACCTACGGCAGGCAGCTGGCCCTGCTGGGGTTCAGGAGTTCCCTCCTCCTCCCCTAGCCCTAGAAAAGAGTGGTCAGCTCCCTGTGCTAGGACACCAGCCACTACAGGGGCTAAACTCTTGTTTGCTTTTCAGTGCGTATTAGGAATCGAGGGCTTCCAGGCACTGTCTTTGCTCAACACCAAGCACACACAGATGAATGAGGAATGGTGCCACCCTCAAGCAGCTGAGCACCCAGCAGGGGAGAGGAATCGGGCATGAGGGTCTGCACAGTGGGGTGGCTTCCTGGTCTACCAGGGAGCCTAAGAGGCCTGAACCTACGAGAAACCAACAAACAAAAGTCCATTTTGCTCCTGGGGGAATATTCATGAGACATGGGTCTGCAGGTGGAAGATGGGCTCAGAGGTGCAAGCCAGGACACCTTTCAGGACAGACTGCCAACCTGTTTTGGAATTCATCATGGGAGCCATTACTTTGGCTTCAGAGGAAATTGGAGGGGATGATCTGCCCCCCACTACCCTCCCCTTGTGCAGCTGGAGCCCAGGCACAAAGCTCTTGGGATGGAAAGGCAGCGTCCCAGTCAAGACCTGGAGGGCAAATGCGGTGACGCTGGTTATGAGACACTCGGTACCTTGCCGATGCGCTTGCCCTCCACCGCCAGCACCTTCATCTTGGAGAAGTAGTGGTAAAACGCCACCACGTAGGTAATAATGGATTTCTCATCAGGGTTTTCTGTGAAGACATCTGCAAGGGGAAAGGGTGCTCTCAGGGCTGACCTGGAAGCCGGAAAGGTCAGGCTGAGAGGGTTTATCTCCATGTTTCTCCAGCAGGAAGTTCAACTACAGGCACCAAGTGACAGGCGGCAGGTGGGAATGGAAGAGTAATGGTCCTGAGATTTTAGCGAGAAGATGGGCCCTAAGTTATGAAAGAAAGAAGGACCTAAAGGCTGTACTGGGCCCCCATCAGGCCAGATGAGGTGCCGGGAACCAAATGGAGCTGAAGGGCAGGCCCCAATCAGAGTCCTGGCCTGGCTGCCATCTCCTCGCTGTGCTCTTGGCTTGCCCAGCACCTGGCCTAGACCCCTCCAGGTGCCCTGTGAGTTTGACACTCCGTCTGGCACAAGAAGCACCGTTTCCCAGCCCTACAGTTACGGCTGGAGTGGGAGCTGCTCACCTTCAGGGTCGAGGAGCGGAATGATGCCCAGCTGACGCTCGGCCACGTCGAATGCGTGCTCCAGGTTGTGGCGGGCGTTGGAGTCTTTCAGTTTATCGAAGTCGATCAGGTCAGGCCTGAGGATGAAGCCAGACTGTCAGAGGGAGTGGGGGCCATGGCATCCTCACCAACAGGGCAGCCCTGGCAGGGTGCAAAGACCCTGTCAGATGGAGGGAGGGGGACTGGCATGAAAAGTGGCAGGAGGATTTGGGGGTGAGGCAGGGGGCAGCTGTGAGCACCCGCACCTGGGAAGGCAGCAGGGGGAAGTTAAGGGAGGCAGGGCTGC
>PVJN01032715.1:0-23961 GCA_004026805.1 Lasiurus borealis | reverse complement strand
CTGCAGAAATTAATTTATGGATGATTCTGAAGGCAGAAAAGCTCTAAATTAACCTTGCTTGAAGGAGAACTCAATGTTCTTATTCATTAAGGCTTCCAGCTGTGTTCAAGTAGACTGTGGTAGATGTTCGTCTCCTTCAGATGACAACTCAGTTCTTTTATTTATTTATTATTCTATTTCTCAAAGTATGGGAGGGAATATGCAGTTGATAAAAAGTATTGTTCTCTCAATAACAACTAAACAATGACATTCAGAAATATTCATCAGCAGGCTTCAGTTATATACCATGTTCCTTCCAAACATATAGAAAAATTTAGCACCTATGAAATCAAAGCAGCAGCAACCTAAGATATAATGTATAGCAGCATTTTGTTTTATTTTTGTAACTTAAATGTTCTTGGTAGATTAGATTAACCAAGTAGTGTTTGTTAAAAGAATTATAGCATTCTATTATAAAACACTATTTTTTGATGGTGCATGTCTTTGTGGTAAGAAAAACATTAAAAAAATTATCTTAGATTATGGTTTATAAAGTGGTGGCAATTTATAAAAGTGTTTTAAATTTTATTTTTGTGGAGAAACAAGAGACTTCATCTTACTTCTTTCTCTTTCTCCTAAATATATATTTTATTGATTTTTCACAGAGAGGAAGGGAGAGGGATAAAAAGTCAGAAATATCGATGAGAGAGAGACATCAATCAGCCGCCTCCTGCACGGCCCCCACCAGGGATGTGCCCACAACCAATGTACATGCCCTTGACCGGAATTGAACCTGGGACCCTTCAGTCCGCAGGCCAATGCTCTATCCACTGAGCGAAACCGGCCTCGGTTTACATCTTCCTTTATTATTTGATTCAAAATATACAGGGTGAAGCAAAAGTAGTTGTTCAAATGAAAAATAATACAATAATTAATAACTAATAATACAAGAATAAACTCTGTGCTTTGTGAACTCACAACTTTAAACCTACTTTGCCTCACCCTGTATTTATATATAACTTAGAACTCTATGTGCCGAGTGATGTGCTGTACTAAATATAAAGCAGTAAAAAGTATGTACATGTTCCTGATCATCCAAAGCACACTGTAGTCAGTATGCCACTAGCAGGTATAATTTAAAAACTGTTGTAAAAAATAAGGTAAGATAAAAATTGTCTAATTTATGGAATAAAAATTTAAAAATATACATTTTGACTTATAAGTCTAAATATAAAAGTGACCCACAGTCAATCTCCAGATCTGATAGGCAATTTTACCATGATTACAACAAAAAAGTAAGCAAGAAAATGTAATTGCAAATTGAGATATGGGATATGAACAAAATTAAAAGGGAAAAGAGATAGAGAAAAATTGCAAAAGAAAAATTAATCTTGAGAGATGAGCTAGAGTATTGTTAAGGAAGTAAATTAAAACTGATTTTTTTATTTTAGCAGCTAACTAATTTGAAGGATAATTGATATACAATAAATTCTACATATTTACTGCATACAATTGTATGAATTTGGTTATATGCATACATAAGAGTAGAAAATAGCCATGAAAAAATAACTTACCAGAAAAGAACAACCTCTTGTATAAAGTCCTTCAAACAGGAAAGACCATAACTATATTTGAGAAAATGGAAAGTGGTCAGACCATCTAGAACTATTGGTAATGGTCAAGGAGAAGAATAATGAAATTATAGATTTTATAAGTAACTAGGAGCTTCAACTGAAAGGATCATTAATGAGTTTAAATATTTTGCCCAGCCAGCATGGCTCAGTGATTGAGCATTGACCTATAAAATAGAAGATCATGATTCGATCCCCAGTCAGGGCACATGCTCTCGTTACAGGCTTAATCCCCAGTAGGGAGCATGCAGGAGGAAGGCAATCAATGATTCTCTCTCATCATTGATGTTTATCTCTCTCTCCCCCTCTCTTTCATCCTGAGATCAATAAATATATATTCTAAGAAATTAAAAAATCAAATAAATGAGTTTAAATTTTTACCAAAATTCACTAAAAGTCATTTAAAAAATTAAATGAAACAATATGATTCTATTTTAAGGGTAATTCTGTATACTGTGTAGAGAATAGATGGCAGAGTATAAGAGAAAAAGGGTGAAAGTTAGTGGGGAAATGCAGTAATCAAGACAATATTGACTGATTTAAATAAGATTAATGGCAATGGATATTTAGAGAAATAGATATATACAACTATAGAAATTGGTATATAGACTAATGGAGAATAAATTGCCAAGCATAATCTCAGTCTTTTGGCTTGGCCAACTAGGTGGATTTTGTACCACTTACAGGGTTTGGGACAACTGATAATGTTAAAGATGATAATGTTAAATGGTTCAGAATAGCAAACATTAGTTTTGGTAATCCACTTATGTGTATTTGATATTTTTAACTTGGGAAGTTTGTGGGAGGATTTTTATAATGGTTCATAGACAGAGGAGAAGCAGAAGTGAGAAGTTCTTAAGATGATCAAGAGAAAGAGCAAAATTTAGTAGTTTGAGGAGAATTTGCATCTAAGGTAAATGTTTTAATTTGTTTTTCCCCCACTTAGGTTTATATATGATGATGGTGATTTGATAGTGATGATGATTGTAATGATGGTGATGGTGATGTTAATGTGATGACTATGATTATGTAATTGTTCACATATTGAAATGGCAGTTTTTCTTGTTGAAATTAGAAAACAACATATAATTTAAATCAAACCCTCATTTTCTCTCTCTTGAGAGAATCTTGTCACTCTTATCCTTCCCCTCCACTAAATAATTATCAGCATTCTTCAAACTTTCAAGAATATTGTATTTAAAAAAAAAAATAGAACTATTTAGGAAGTCAATGAGTATAGCTTTTATTTAGTTCTGTAGTCTCATTTTATTATTTAATTTTACAATTCAGCAATAATCATTTAAGTTTTTTTTTAATATATTTTATTGATTCTTTACAGAGAGAAGGGAGAGGGACAGAGAGCTAGAAACATCAATGAGAGAGAGACATTAATCAGCCACCTCCTGCACACCCCCCACTGGGGATGTGCCCACAACCAGGATACATGCCCTTGACCAGAATCGAACCTGGGACCCCCCTGTCCTCAGGCCGACGCTCCATCCACCGAGCCAAACCGGTCTCGGCTCATTTAAGTTTTGAACTGTCAATATCATTTTAATTCATGGACAGAACTTAAAATATATTCTAATTTTCAAAACTAGAAATGAAAATGTGGTCCACAGGAAATCACCAATTGCTAATAGGTGATTTTCTTATTTATCTAATACCATAGTTAGAAAAATAGTTGGCAGAATATGTATCTTCCATAAACCAGAAAACTGAATATTTTGTTTTGAGGTACTGTTTATCTAAATGAGAGACCATCTGTTCATAGTGAATGAAATGTAATCTGGCAGGGAGGGCAGACTTTGAATCATTGTGCTGTTCATTATCATAGTGATGGTTTTAAGTTCAACTTCAAGATCCAAAAATAGTGCAATTTTTATTATAAAAATAAGATATTGGTCAATGTTAAATGCTTATCTTCTTGGTCATTTGTAATGTATTTTCATTATTTGTGAATCTTGTTAAACATTAAATAGCAAGATTGAATTAGCAACATAGTCACATATTGGAACTTCCCACTTGTTTGGCTATGTATTTAGTATAGAGCATTCATTGTTGTTAGCATCTTTTGATGGTTCATCTTTTGTTTTGTTTTCTAGTCTAAAAATATAAATATGTCTTTTGAAAAATAGTTTTGACAAAGACAGCCTTTACTATTCCCCCTCAATTTAACTCTATTTAGGACAGATTTTTCTTGACTACAGGCCCCCTGACATTGCTTTTCCTGGTGCTTTTAATTCAGAAAAGTTCCAATTTTAATTATCTCTCTGTTTCTTTGAGATATACATCTTCTCTCAGCCTTTTGCCAATTGTGTAACCAAAGAATGTCATTCTGAGAACTATCTTTTTAAATGTAACCAACAAGAAACACAGCACCCATATCTCCCAGTTTCTGTGGGAGTGTAGGAGACTAATTTCCATAAGCTCTTATTAAGGAACACAGATGATCTAATCACATTAAGCAATGTCCTCCAGAACTTGTCCACTAGCTCACTCCTACCTTTTATTTCAATAAAGTTAAATTCATTCTCCTTTTCATATGATAATAGTCTCATCACCTATTGCAATATTCTTGAATAGAGCCTTCCTAGTCTGTTTAACTCTGTCACAAATTTTTTTGACAATGTAAATAACTGTATTCTGATGGACATTACATTATTTTTAGGAAACCCACTGTTTGAGACAATAAACTTTCCTACCATACCCCAGGTCACCTAGGATCTCTCCCTCTCTCTCTTATTTTAAATTTAGATTTTCTTTTTGGCTTAAGGCTAAAAAAGAAAAAAATCATACTATCCTTAAAGGCACCTAGTATATTTATATTTTATCTTTATGAAAAATTGTGTCTATCTATATCTGGAAATTTTAATTAACAATATTTAAATGCATAAAATATTGAATGAATGGTCAGGGAATTAAATAAATACATAAATGAAAATAATTAAATGACATTATGGCATCAGTTCTTAACCAACTACATATGATGTTTTCAAGTATTCTCCTTATTTTTCTCTCTCCTTCTCTTTACTAAAATGTAAAGGCTACTAGATTTTAATGTTCTTAAAGACCAAGATTATATCTTACATTTTTTTGTACCACTTCTGGATGGAGTAGATATTTAACAATTAAATGATTGCTGGAATGAACTGTTAACTACTGAAATAAAATTCATTTATCTCTTTTGCCTTCATTATATGTCCTACATAATAAAGACTAATATGCAAATTGTCCCCTTGGAGTTCAACTCACTGGGAGTTAGACCATTTGCTATGATGTGCACTGACCACCAGGAAGCAGTGTGGAACAAAGGACGACCCCAGGCAGCAGCCAGAAGCCCTGATCAGCCCTAATTGCCAGCTAGGCCTAGCGACCCCACCTGTGCACAATTTTGTACAATAGGCCTCTAGTTTATTATAAACAAAACAAGTTATGTTACCCAGTATTGAATTACAGCAATTATCAATAAAATTAAGTATTAAGCCTTGAAATTCTAAAGTAGCAAGTCATATGTTAGAAAACATCTTTTGAGAATATTTGTAATAATAATAACTCACCTTAATGTAGTGTATAATACCTGCCAAGCACTTTTCTAATTGTTTTATGTTAATCACATTATTTAATCTCCACAGCAAATATAAGAATGACTATTGTGAGAAAATGCTCACCTGTCCAAATTCAAAGGACAGACTCAGAGACAGAATTATGGCAAAAATGAGGCTTATAGTAATAGTTCCAAGAGTGTGGGTGTCCTTGGTCACAGGCACACTGGAATTAGTTAGCAATGCAATATTTTTCCTATTGTATAAGAGGAGTTCCTCTTCCAGTTCATCATTGACTGAGTGGTATGGACTTTACAGTCTATCCCAAACATCTAGGTCTTTTTGTCTCCTATTGGGTTATTTAAAAAAAAAATGGACTGAGGCCTTTTCTAGTTGCCTTCACCTCCCATTGTCTAAGGGAATCTTCCTGGACCTTGTACTAACAGCAATTGCATAGCTCTCATACCCACCCACTCCCCACCCTCCACATCCTGTTTGCTATGGGAAATTCAGTAACCAACTGGCCACAGGTTGTTTCTTTTCTAGGAAGATGAATCATAGAAGCATGCATTCTATAATTATAATTATTCTATTTCACAAAGAATTAAAATCCAGGTTCACAGTGTGATACACTTTGTTCAATTTCACATAGTTAGAAAGTGACAGACCCAAAACTTATAATATGATTCTCTATTTCAAAGTCTGTTATTTTATGTAATTTAATGTTGCATTATGTGCTACTGAATACTTAGCTTTTATATTTACTGCTTTCAAGGCACTTACATAATTTAACCTGACCCTGAATCCACTGAAAATAACCAATGGAAACTTTCTTTAGGTCAATTGCCAGCACAACCAATAGCATGACAAAATACTATCCTATCAGATTGAGGGAAAGCATATAAGGGTCATCCATCAATTCTTTTTTCAAGAAAATCACAGCAGCTTCAGGTAAAACACACAGTGGACAAGTTGTCCCAGGGTCACTGACCACTCTATTGTTGATGTGAGTATTTGGATGGAGGGAACCAAGTGTATACTCGCAATACAAACCCCTCTTGTTGCTGTGGATCAAAATTTTTGATTGGCTAGGTTGGGAGGAAAATCACAATCTCAGATACATAAACAACTGTTGTTTTATATCTCGGTCAACAACATTAAAATATAGGCTTGACTCAGCCATGAGGTGGTTCATATAAGGGGGCAATGCAAAAAGAGAATTGGTCTCAGGACATTAACTTCACCTATGCAAATGGAACACAAACAACACGCCTGGGCATAAATGGGGTTCTCCTGCTAGAAAACATCAGATTTCTAATACAGGGTTGTTGAAAAAATTTACATGACATTGCAGCCTAGCTAAATATCTAAAAGAATGATTTAAAAAAAAAACTTGATTGATAATGATGAAATTGAGGCTGTATAGTCAGAAGCTGGGGAAATTCCTTGACAAGTGGAATGGGGAAAGTGAGGAAGATAGCTGAACAAACTGACAGAGCAATGTATAGGCAGGTAATACTTGAATGGCCTTATCTTACACATTCCAGACAAGGAAGGGACAGACCCACCTCTTTCTGGTGTCTGTTTGTGACATTCTGTGACGGTGAAACTGACCAGAGAATGACCTATATACTCATTTTGATGCATCAGCATATTAAAGCACACACCTGGAAAGCTAATATTTTATTGAGATCCATCCCTCCCTTAAAATTCCTGCCTTTAGATAACAGATAAAAACACTTAAGATAACGGATTCAGTGTGCAGGTGCCTGCTAGCATGCTCTCTCTGACTGAACAGCACACCCATGCATTTCTTCTCTAGGCTTATAATTTTTTTTTCTCCTATGATCTGAGGGTCCCCATGAGACTTGCCACCAGGGAAGCAGTAAGCAGCAGCAGCTCATCCTGAGCTAAGCCCCTGAACCTGTTTCTAAGAGCTATTCTTTTGCTTCTGTAGCTTGTTTCCTGAGTCCACACAGTCCAGCTGGCTCACTTCTCTATGTCTCTGACTCTCTTTCTTAAAGGCCACTTAAATCTTCTCTTTAAGTGTACTTTCCATTTGCAACCTAAGTAAACTTCTACTTGTGCTAGTGTTTTGGCTCTGAATTCTTTCTTGCCTAACTCAAGAACTGAGAATTAACATCTTGGGCAACAAAATGGACACTGAAACAGCCTTTTGGGCAAAATCCAGGTATTTTGTCAAAGTTGAATAAATAGAAAGTTAAAACAATAAATTACACACAAATAGATATCAGAATTTTATCCTTCAGTGGGCTCTAGAAAACATATGCTTTCACAATCCATCTTTATTTGCTGTTAAAGAGAAAACCACAGGTTCAAAATGGTGTCACTTGTGCTATAGCCCCTAATATCAAACCTAGATTTAATACCTGACCTAACTGCTCTTTCAATTTCTCTTAGAAACATAACCTTAAACAACTTATGCAGAATTTTCTGGTCAATGCCATAAAGTAATCGCTCAGGGGTAAACCTTCCTTATCCCCAAGAAGAGGCAATCTACATGATAAAAACCTGAAGTCCCCTTCAGCCTTAAGGAAAATGCCCTGGTCCAAAAATGATCTGTTCTTTTCTTTTGTTAATAGCCCTTTTGCCCCACCCTTCTTTTTATAAAAAAACTACATTTCCTACAACTTCTCTGAGCTCCCTTCTATTTGCTAGATGGGATGTTATCTCATTCACAAATCTCTTAATAAAGCCAATTAGATCTTCAAATTTACCTGGCTGAATTTTTGTACCAACGCTCTCTTTTAAGTGTAACTTTCCATAGATAAGAACATTAAATAGTAAGCCTATTCCTTGTGCATTGTGTTACTTATATGTGACTAAAAACTGGGATGTTAATTTATCTTATGAAAAACCTCTTAAAACATCATATTTATGATACCTGTGTGGTCATGTCTGTGTATACCAGCCATTATAAATAAAGTGACTTGCTGACTAGGTTACATTTTTATGTATAGGCTAGTCATAACAAGATTCTTGAATAAAATAACATTTCATCTTCACTTTTCCTTGGGAATGTCATCAAAACAACCTGTGTTGCTTTTGTTTTAGAATTATAACTATCTCAATGCTATCTGAAAAGCAAACTAGTCATTGTCAATACCACAGTGCCTTTAAGTTTCAACTTTTCTAGAAAACTCTTGTTTTATCTTATTATTACTGTTTGTAGTAATTTAATGTACAATTCTCACCATTTACTCCTTTTAAGTTTTATTTATTAATTATTATTTTATTTTTTGGTTGATTCTAACCCAAGGATATTTTTTCCCAATGATTTTTGAAAAAGTGGGAAGGAGAAGGGGAAGAGAAAAAAACATTGATGTGAGAGAGATACACATTAATTGGTTGCCTCCAACATGCACCCTGACCTAGGCCATGGATCAAACCTTCACCTCAAAGGTACATGCCCTTGAGTGTAAATCAAACCTGAGATTCTTAGGTTCTCAAGCTAATGTTTTAGCCACTGAGCCAAACCGGCCAGGTCTACTTTTTTGTAATGCATTGAATATTGGTGGAAAAGTTTAAATACTGTATAATTCTGATTTTCACAAATAATTTGTACAAAGGAATTTAAAAGCAATTATAAAAATATAGGCAATTAATTATATATTATTAACTTCATCAGTAGAGATAAGTATAAAGTCTGATATAAAATTATTTTAGTAGTATAAATTCTCTTGTGTTCATTAAAATTTCACATGATTTTAAGTTAAAAAGTATTATTTGTATTATTAATGTAAAATTTTTGTTGAAATATAACAAAGAAAATAAGCAAAAATTATGTGAACAGTTCAATGTATTTTCATAAAGTTATTACTGGTTACTAATGTGGATTTTGTAACCAAAGTAAACCTGACAATTTCAAGAGAAACATCAAAAGGGTTTTATTCAAAGTGATGTCCATCACTAGCTACATATTTCCCCTATCTTTCAGGTAATTTGTGGATACCATCCCAAAAGAACCTCTCTTGTTTTAAGACAAACCATTCTGAGACCCAATTTTCTACTTCTTATGTTTTGAAGTGCTGCTCAGAAAGTTCCTGTGCATTGATTGGTACAAGCAATGTTTAATCTTTCTGCAAGCTGTTTTTGAGTTCAACAGGCATCTTCATCCAATAATGCTTGTAATTGTTGGTCTTCAAACTTTTTCAGTTGACCTGGACATTCTTTGTCTTTCACATCGAAATCATCCCTTTTAAAGCATTTAAATCAGTGTTCACAAGTATCTTGAGAGGGAGCATGTTCACCATAAGCTTCCCAAAATATACAATAACTTTTTTCTTCAAAATAAAGTAATGAATTAAAACTTCCTGCAAATGCTCTTTTTTTGGCATGAAATTTGACATTTTTAAGCTTAAAAGTATATATGATGTTAACATCTTCAGAAAATTTGACATATGAAGTTTTGAAGCTTGTTGTCAATACCACAAAATAGCATACATATCAAATCGCATATATATCAACATATGTGTAACTCCATCTATTGAAAAAAAATCCACATTATTAACCAGTACACTTAAGTAATAACTAATATCTAAGTGAGAAGTAGAACATTATTAACATTACAAAATTGCTCCCTTTGCTCCATTCCAATTATAAAACCTTCATCCTAAACTCAAGCACCTTAGATCAATTTTCCCTTTATTTGAACTTAATGTAAATGGAATCTAAAGTATGCATTCTTCAGTATCTGGGTTACCTTGCTCAACATTATTTTTCAGACATTCTACCATGTTAATTTTTATAGCCTTTCTTTGGTTATTCCCATTGTTTAATAGTATATTATTACTGTATGCTATAATAATTCTATAGTAAATAGGCATTTGTGTTGTTTCAAATTTTGAATATTATAAAATAGAGCCATTTTGAATGTCTTATGTATACCTTTTGTTGAATATATGTTAGACAGATATCAAGAATTGAAATTTCTGGATTTAAGTAAATTAAATCTAAATATTTGCTTTATAAAATACTGCCAAATGGTTTTTAAAAGTGAATGGACAAATTTATACATGCTTAATAATACTTGCTACTTTCTGACTTTTTCTTTATATTCATTATAGTGGGTGTGTAGAGGCAGCATCACTTGTGGTTTTAATTTACATTTTCCTAATGAGAATGAAGTTGACAAGTTTCCATATGTTTATTGACTCTTATAAAAACATCTTTTATGAAGTGCCTGTACAAGGTTTTGATTTTTTCTTCCATTATCTTATTTGCTTCTTTACAGTTGATTCTTTTTCATAGATGCCAGTGTCCTAGTGAGATATCCTACTTTTTCCTTAATTTTCTTTTACATTTATAAAGCTGCTTTAAAGTCCTTGTCAACTATTTTCAATATGGGAATCACAGTAGAAATGAGTTTATTTTTATTTTGCTCATGCTTTTTTGTTGTGCTTAATTTTGTTTTAATGATAGATACTGTGTGTTTTATTAATTAACTGGAGTCCTAGTGCATGAAAATTCATGCACTTAAGTGGGGGGTCCCTCAACCTAGCCTGCCCATTCTCATAGTCTGGGAGTCCTCAGGGGTGGGAGGTGACCAGGCCATCAGGGGAAGGCGACACCTCCATCACACCTCTGCCGCTGCCATTGTCAGCAGCACAAGCCTTGGCTGGCTCTGGTTACTTCAGCCTCTGGCGGCCCTGGGCAGCTAAGCAGCGCCCAAGGTTTGCCTGCTCCTCAGGCTGGCCCTGCGTGGCTGGAGGGCTGAGGGGACTCGGGGATCCCAGAGGCAGGCTCACTGCAAGGCTGGGTCCACCTGTGGGCAGGCCAGGCTTTGCCGCATAACTGATGCCCAGGCGAGGCTGAGGGGGCTGGGTGTCTCCATATTTGAGGGTGAGGCAGTCAATTAGTGTATTCCCTCCTTATTGGCTGTGGACACCATCATCTTTGCAACAGTGTGGGCGTCAATGCATATTCCCTCTTTATTAGATAGGATTTTTTTTATTGCTGACAGTATTATCAATGTTCCCCATTTCTCTCCTTTGGCCCCTCACCACCCAACCCCAACTTCTTCCCAGGCCTTTACCACGCTATTGTGCGTGGGCTAGGCATATATGCATATGTTCTCTGTTTTTTAACATCTCCAGATAATGTTATATTCTTTGAGAGATGAATAAGCCTATCTCTTAAATAAAGTGAAAGTTGATTATTTTAGCCCAAGTAGAAACAATACTGCGATTGAAGACCCAGGAAAGGTATGAACAACTTATTTTCATTTGACCTCCCATGGATTTCAAACTCCTATTCTAGTGTCCAGAAGATCTCTTCCCTTGATTGATGCCTGATTCTACAATTTTCTCACAATATTGAGAGAGCTCTGCCTCCTTGTAGAACTTGGCTTAGATGTGAGGTTCCCACCTTGTAAAAACCCTGATTTGCACATGTTCTGCATGCTTGATCCCAAGTCCCCATCAAAAGCTCTCTGTCTATTGCCAATGACTTTCTGCCAATACAAAGATCCAGTCTCTGATACTTGTTCATGGTCATAAATAGCAAAGTCTTCCAGAGCAAAAGTGGTTATGAAGTCCTCTTCTATATCTTTAGTCCCTCCAGATATCATTTCCACTAAAGATATCTGATACCTTCAAAGAGGTGATTTCTCTAGTTAATCTGGCTTGTCTAGTGTTTTGTGGTTGGAATACTGACCTGATAGAAATTACTACATCCAATTGAAAAACAAACTTTTAAGCACAATGAATTAAATATATATTTTCGTATTTATTCATATACTAGTATATATTCATATACTAGTATGTTTATGAATATGTGTAAATAAAAGTGCATTGAACTAACTAACATTCATTTAAATGTAAAATTTAGACTTTAGGACCTTAACAATAGAGAGGAAAATGAACATGTGTAATACAGAAGCTATAGGTAGAACTTTTCCATGGGCAAATTTGAAATAATACATAGTCAATTTTAAATGAATACCTATTATGTGGCATGTACTCATATTGATTGTGCTTCACTTTTGCATTAGGACAATGATCATTCTTTCTATTACATTATTTCATAACCTCTCCAGGAAATTCCTATTTGTGGGAACAGATCTAAAATTGGGGGTAAAAAAAAAGGAAGAAAGTTATTTTATCTATCTAGTGAAGAGAAGCAGAAGTAAGGAACTACAATAAGAGTTAAA
Organism: Lasiurus borealis; assembly: GCA_004026805.1. NCBI lineage: Eukaryota > Metazoa > Chordata > Mammalia > Chiroptera > Vespertilionidae > Lasiurus > Lasiurus borealis. The sequence goes on along the minus strand of PVJN01032715.1, from coordinate 11,635 downwards.
TCTTGAACATAGACTGAAATAGGATTGTACACTGGTGAAGTAGGAGTAAGAGAAAACAGTAAATAAACCTGTGCAATGAGAAAATAAATTTAGCTTAAAAAAAAGAAGGAAAGAAGAAACTGTCTTTATTCAATTATTGTTCCTTCTATGTTGTTAAACTTTATGAAGCTATAACTTTAATTTTCATGTTGACTTGAAACTGGCAATGAACAAATACTAGTATCTTGTGCTTTTTTTTCCCACTCCATATATTTAATTTAAAGTTCAGTCTTATCTTTTACTTGTACTTTCCTGCATCTTTATTTTTTCTGATACAATCATCTGCATTCCTAGTATTTATTTTTCTAAAAACAGTAGCATTCTCATGTATTATGCGTTACTTATTTCTCCTGTTTTAAGATTAATTAAGATATTAGGCAATACAGTCAATGATTATTTTATGTTCTACTTTAACTTATAAAGTGTAACCTACACAATTCCCACAATGTGTTTTATTTCCCACAAAGGCACTATTTGATTTTATTTGTTTCCTGAAAGGAATACTGCCTATGAATTTACAGCAAGCTATAGGCTATAAGAGTTAGACCCAAAGCCAGCCCCTTGTTCTTCCTGATGTCATGCTCTTAGGTAGATGTTAAAACATATTGTTACTTTATAACCCATCAGTTATTTATTTTTTTTTCTTGTAGAGCAAACAGCATGGGATAAACTTAACCTAAAGTCATATATATCAGTTACTATTTTGATTTACTTAAGTCATTGAATAATCAAATGCATAATACATATCTCTATAAATGTAATATAGTTAATTGAACATAAATGTTAACTCCTGAAATCACACATCAGAAATATAACTATTTAAAATAAGGCTTGCTTTCAATGTACTATTGTGATTTTTTTTTACAAAGCTATTATAATACTAATGCTTTACCATTATTCGTATTCTTATGTATAATTTGGAATTGATAATAGATATATGCAAAAGCTATTCACATATTTTATAGACAAAACACCATATCCACACATGATTAAAGTAACAATTTGACTTAACTAATATTTTCATAAAATTAATTATAAAAAGAATTGTATATACTATTTCAGAGTCAATACCTTCATGTTTTCTATTTATAGATACTGTAGAATAAAGTAAATAAATGGAAGAAAATTTATTTAACTAAGATGTCCTAAACTTTGCAGAAATTGTGTTCAATTAATTACAGAACATCAGTTTCTTAAATTTCCAGGTATTCTTAATTCACAGATACATTTTATAAGATTAAAACAGTGAGTGCTTGTATAATGTTATTTATAGTTTTATTTTTTGTTTCGAGGAAGAAATCTCACTAACATCTAAAGTATTTAACATAAAGTGTATATTTTTACTAGCATAACAAATGTAGGATAAAAATGTGAAAATTCATGAATACTGAGTTCCAGAATCTGTTTTAAAAACTCTTTCCTTATATAAGAATATCTTTTCCTTGCGATAGTAAAAATGATTTGTTACAGCTCAAGTTGTATTATGAGTCATTAAAGTGAATATAGAATCTGCTTAATGAAGTTCTTATATACAGAAACAACATTTACATCTGCATAAATTGTGCTTAATGATAATTTTTAACAACAATTCTAATTTGCAAAACAAAGCATTTTAAAAATAATTAGACAAAAGCTATTTGGTATGCTTTTTCATTTTTTTATTAATTCTTGAAATGCAATAAATTTAGTTTATCACTTAAAGTAGAAATTTTCTGATTGTTCTGCAAAGCTATCCTATTGGATATTTGTTATAGGACTAACGCAAATTTAACCCTTTAATATAGACCATTTCTAATTATTGTTTGACTGTTCTGGCATACTGAATTGATAGCATTTTCTTCCCCTCCATCCCCACCCTCCAAAAAAAATTATGTCACAAAGAAAGAGCTTCAGATTGTGATTTTTAATTTGCCTATGTAGTTAGTTAAAAATCTTGAGATTAAATCATTGCAAATTTAAGGGAAGCCCAAAATCCAATGATCTATCCTTAGGAAAAAAAAAAAAAAGAGAACAGAGATACAAATAGGAAAGAAGGCTATGTGGAAATGTACATACTAGTAGAAACTGGAGTTATGCTGTAACAAGCCAAAGAATACCTGAGGCCAACAGAATGTGGAAGAGACAAGAAAATATCCTTCTTTGCGAGAGCCTCAGAGGAAGTAGAACTAACTTCTTGATTTCAATCAGGTTTCTAGCCTCCAGACCTGTGAGAGCATGCATTCTTGTTGTTTTAAACATCCATATACTTTGTTATGGCAACCGTAGAAAAATAATAAACCTGATACAGATGGCTTTGAAGAGTGGCCTCACATGAGACACTCTGGAGACCTGTTTTATTAATGTTACCATAGAAATTCATCTCGCCTGTGTATGGTAACGAACCAGTCGTGGACAAACAGAGAAAACTAACCCTGCCAATAGACATTGTAGCTACTTTCAATGGGACAAAAAGGCAAGATATGGAATTGTATAATCTTTTATTCATCATGAATATTTATAAAATAGCTATCTCTCAGAACCTAATATACACCAGACAATGTGTATTAATGTTGATGATGAAATGAAAGGGCCAGACTTCCCAGACACTAGTGGGAAAGAGACTCTCATGATATTTTTAGAAAATGAATTTTCTGAGACTCCCACAGGAGGATGGAATATGGAAGAAGGCTTTATTTTAATAGTTACATTTCTCAGGTCCCAGAGTCCTCTGCTCCTTAAGCCAGCCCTGGAAGAGGAGCAGGTGAGAGTTCAGCTGTGTCAGAAACAGAGCCAGTGAACAGCTTCCATAAGGCTGTGAAGTGCAGCTTTCAGGCCAGATTCAAGTCCATTAGTCCATGTGTGGAGTCCCACAGGGCTATGAGCCACGTGCGGCACAGGGGAGCATGCTGCAGTCCCAGGAGCCACGCACCCTGAGGCCAAGAGAGAGAGGAAGGGCTCTTTCTTTGTGTAGAAGTTTACATATTTAGATTCCACAGGCTTGTAGTGGCCACGCTCATCCTGGCCACTGACTCATTTTCAGGTGTGTTTGATGGGTAATTAGACTTCCCTGTACTCAGACCTTACTGGGCATGGGTCTAACTGCCTCTGTCCTGTCTCTTCCCCATCAATGAACAGGGAACACACTTGGAGTGTTACATGCAGCTTTTTGGCAAAGCTGGACAAATGGTAATCCATTTCACTTCCTTCCTGTTAAGTAAATAACAACCAGGTTATTACAAAGTTATCACTAAAAATAGACTTAAATAAGTAAATAACCAAGAATTAGTCTCTTGCTCTTAAGGTGCCTTCAATCTATCTCAAAAAAAAAAAAAGGAGAAAGTGTACTTCATAGGTGTTATTAACTGCTATGAAAAGAGTAAGCACAGTCTACAATGCCATCAAAAAGTGTTTCTCAACCTTTGTTAACAATGATATTCAAACAAAAATGTAAAGTGTTGAGTCTGAGTTCTTTGTCTCGCAAAATTGAAGAAAGACGTTGCCAACAAAAAAACATTAGCAGAATGGAAGTTTATTGATAAAAGCCAGACCTGGAAAAGGAGCAACTGGGGTCCCAGGAGCAGGCCAGTGTCCAGAGCTTCCTTTCCGTGTTACAATGGGAAGTATTTTAGCATCCAAGCTAAATAACATCTTACAGTATTTGTGTGGAGGCCCACATAGCCATAGCCAAGTGGGTGCAGGAATGTGCTTCCCACCAAAGGAATGAAGATTGAGGACCATTGCATGCCAGGGAGAAGAAAGAGAATGAGAGGAGCATGTGCCTTTTAATTTAGGGGATGGGTATGGTTTTGCTAGCTCCTGATTGGTCTTTTCAAAAGAATTCTGCCTTAATAACATTCTTGAGATTGGTTATATGACTCACTGTCTTGTGATTGGTTATCTGCAAGCTGCCTGTCTAAGCAATATCTATACATTTTAAAGTTTTTTCTTCTCCATGTGCCCTTCCTTTCCCATCCAGCTGGATTATTCTAATAATTCTGCCCAACTGGGTTTGGGGGTTCTATTTTTCCACTACCCCTTACCCCCCCAATTTTTGACTACCTAGCTTCCTTCAGTCTCCTCAACATCACCTAGAAAACTACAGAAAAAATATGACTTAGTTCTTCTTCCTAAGAATGCTGACTTAATGTGTGTGTCTTTATTTACTGCTTGATTTTCTTTTGTTTTTAAATGCCTCTAGTTGCTTCAAATGACAGAACTCCAAAATTATCTTGGAGTTCTAGCTCTCCGGACTAGTGCTATTCTAACCTTTTGGAAATTAGGTGAGAAATGGGTGCTATTCCCTTCTGATACAGGATAGATTGCACCTGGATATTTTGTACAATGGCTAGTAGCTGCTCCCATAGCCAGGAGGCATGGACTGGTCTGGCAGCAGGCAGTGGTATACCCACAGAGAACTCAGTTATATGATCTGGACAAGCAGTCTGTTCTCTCACATTCAAATGAAATGAACTCAAATCCCAACCTATTTATGTTGGAAATCCCAAATCTTTCAAGATTTTTAAAGTTTTGGAGAAGTGATCTCTTTTGATTACTCACATCTGGACCTAGGCTCTTGACTTTAATTCAGTCCAATAATATTTTCACTATCCCTGACATAGATTATTATTCTAGTTTTATGATATACACATTTTTCTTTAATCGACCCACAAAACATTTTTGTAGAAAACTGACTTTTTTTGAAAATTATTGTGCCTCCCCCTCCCTGTGTCTCTGTTTTTCTTTTTTTCACATCACACATGCAAACACATATACATAACACACAAAATATACATACATAACACACACTTGTTACAATATTTTATTAAAAATAAACTTAAAAGGAAATACTAAATATAATATTCCAAGTACTGGATATCACAGAGATTCTCCCCTTTTTTAGTGTGAAATACCTGGTTATCCTTTTCATTAAATCCATTAGCTCTTTGAAATGCACCTGCTTCTATCTCAAACATTTAATACCTTCTCTAAACCTAACTGAAAGCACTGACCTTGAAATTGACCAAGAGTTGCCTTATGGACCTATGTTATCTACAACACTAGCTTAGATTCAGATTACAAGCTTGTGAATATTGTTTCAGTCTACAACTTCAATGATCCTAACTCGAGAAATTGTTCCTGATTGATTGCTTGTCTCTAACTCATCCTTCCATACTGCCATATTCAGAACAAATGAACTATTGTGCTAATATTTTCCAACTAATTGCACTTTCCAGAATAGCTTTTCTACTTTCTATAAAACATGTCATATCATCATATCAACTATTTCAATGACTTTTCTGTGAAGTGACTATACCATGTAATAATACTATTTTTAAGTCTATTTTTAATAATCTCCTTTCATGTCTCAGATGACCAGTGTATAGTTGGCATTTCACAAACATTAGTTCCTAATTCCTTTATTTGATTAAATCTGAGCATTCAATAGATTGGTAAAATAAAGTTTTAGAAGTAAATTGATATCAAATTATGCATAAAACTCAGAACCAGAGCTATTTAGACCTGATGCTGTAGGGGTGGGGAGTGGGGGGAGAAATGTCACCATAGGGTCTCTGAATGAAGTATGGTAGGTAGGATTATAAACTAGCATATGCAAAATTGTCTTGAATCCAGGAAATTATCAGTAATATTATTGAAGTAAGTTAGGTACAAGCTAATGAATCCAGGTCCAGGTTGATGGAAATATAAATAAAGAAGAATATGTGACTCAGAGTAGTTTGGAAGTAAAAATCAACAGAATAATTGAATTATCTTTTTGATTGAAAGACAATTCCAAATTTTAAAGTTAGGAACATCTGTAAAAATGAATAATGTCAAAGTTAAATACCAGAACTATTAAGAATAACAAGTTTTAAGAAACACTATAAAATTAAAGTTAAAATTTCTAAGTTTGTGGGAAAACATCTCAGTAGACATTCCTTAAGCATAATTTTGCATAGAAGTGAACTAAACTTGGTTGTTATAGGTGTTGTGATTAAAATTACATGAATCTAGCACACTTTTCTTAAAGGGAAAATCTAGAACTCATCAGCTTCCTTAGACAACCAAGTTTAGCTGGATAGAACCAAGATAGAAAGCACAGAGAGACACAGTTTGAGGATAAAAATAATTTTAGGCTCTCTATAAATTTTTCCAAATGCCATAAGGAAAAAAGAAGAGAGAAGGAATGGAGAATCACTCACATGGGGATTGTTCTTCAAAGAGCAATCAAAACATTTATAATGGAATCAGGGTTCAAAACAAAACGGAGGAAAAATGGGCACAACTTCATAACTTCACTAAAAATTACTAATAACTAATAATTAATAAAACATACATTTTAGAAAATTACAGCATAAAATATATGCATGTCCAATATATTGCTTGACACTTTGAATTCTTAAAAAAAAAAAATTTTAGTTGAGCAATTATATAGAATGTTATTAGTAAATCCATGACTAGCTACATTATTAATAAGTAGACATGTTATCATCAAATATAGCAATTGTTTGGGACAAAATGCTGTACTTTTCTCTCCATTAAGCACTGGTCAAATTAAACAGAAATTGTAAACCAAGTGTTTTCATACATGTGTCTTCTGCCTGCTCAGTGTTTCTTCAATAACCAGAAGCCTCAGGAGGTATCTTGAATCAAGACACCATCAGTTCTCTCTTGGATTACTTACTCAGTGTCCTACTAAAGGATCTTCTTGCCTTTCTGCCCATCTGCAATTTAGTCTCAACTTTTTGTTTCTTTTTGGATTATGTCATCCATTGCTCAAAACCTTCCAAATGCTTCACACTTCACTCAGAATCAAAGTCAAAATTGTTTAAAATTTCTGGCCTCATCTCCATACTAGCTTTTTATGCTATTCCCTTAACATGTCAGAGAGATCTTTGTCTTGAACCTGGAAGGATTGCTGCTCTCCTAGATATCACACTTCACACAAGGCCTGATCTAGTATCGATTTCTCAGTCAATCCTTCCCTAAGCACCACACGTAAAGTACTAACCCCTCTGGATTTCAAATTCCTATACTACCAAGGACTGTCCTTCTACTCTCTTTATTTTTTGCCAAGTATTTTTCACCTTCTAAATATTATATAATGTATTGGCTTTTATATAGATTATTTATATTCTAGTTTTCTTAACTAATTTACTGAGCTCCATGAGAACAAATTTTTGTTTCTTTTTTCACAGTTGTGCCTAAAACAGGGTATCTGGCTCACTGTTGGTGTTTATTAAATATCAGCTGCACGTATTGCATTGCTGGTGGACAAGAGCTTACCCCATTTGTGGATAGTCCTTTATTCCAAATGTTCCTACCATTTGCCAAGGTGATAGTATTAAAAAGAACTGATTGAGCTAAAAAAAATAGGATAGAAAGTGACTCCTTTTTTGATTAATAAGTCATATGGTAGAATTTGTCATTTTGTTGATTTTCAGCATCCATTTGTTAATGAACCATAAAGATAAGACCTGATTCTGAAGACAAGTGTGTATCCCCACTATCTGGAATGAACCTTCTAACACATTGAAGACAGCAAAAGATAGGAACAAGGTAGGAGCCTGAAGGAATCAAAGTAGATAAAGGAATCAAAGTAGATCCTATATAAATATATATATATATATTTAATGAATGAGTGGAACATTGCCATAGTCTAATTTCACCTCTTTATAAATCACTTATATAAATAATACACAAACAATTTTTTTTTTACTCACAGCAATTTAATTTGGGTTTCTGCAAATTATCTATGTAACAAAAGCCTAAGCGATCATTAAGGTAGAACTAGTTGCTATGATGCATACTAATCACCATGGGCAGACTCAATGCAGGAGCTGCCCCCTGGTGGTCAGTGTGCTGCTCAGCCAGAAGCTGGGCTCAAGCATAGTAATGGTGGCAGGAGCCTCTCCTGCCTCTGCTGCAGAGCTAATGAGCAGCAAACAGGCGGTGGTAAGGAGTAAGGGGTCCCAGACTGCAACAGGGATGTCTGCCTGCTGGCATAAGCCCAATCTCCCTGACGGGTTCCAAACTGTGAGAGGGCACAGGCTGGGCTGAGAGACCCACTCCCCTCCCTCAGTGCATAAATTTTGTGCACCAGGCCTCTAATATCCAATAAATCTCTGACTAACTTTGTGGAGAGTAAGGAAGCTTTATGGCTTTGTTACTGTTGTTTCATCACAGTAGCTCTGATAATCTGTCATAATGTGTCTAGGAAGTTTAGTTTTCTGAAAGTATAAATGGATTGTGATAAATCATGTCTAATTGATTCAATATTCCCTGTAAATTTTAGGATGACCCAAAGAGCTCATTAAAATAATTCCATTCACTATTTAGCTACTTCAAAATAAAAACTTCTTCTTGATCTGGAGCATTTTCAAGCTGAGGTTTCTAATCTCATTTATATCCCTTTGATCATCTATCAACTTTTCCTCATCATTTTCATTTAGAAAACTCAGCTTATCTCTACTCATCTTACATCTATAAACACACTTGTGACCACCTTTTTCTAGTACTCTGAAAGTTGTGATGTTGCCTTCAACTTTGACTCCTTTACATTCACATTTGTTTGTTCTGAAGTGATATGAACAGATCTCATCTCCCCATTTTCTAAATTGTGCAAGAGCTTTTTGTACAAATTCACATTACCCTAAATCTCATGCTTGCCTTCTCATTTATCTCAGATTTTCTTTTAGCTCCCAATCCATTTCATGATCCAGTTTAAAATGCCTCTCTCTCTGAAACTTAAAGTCAGAGCTGCTCACTCCTATTCATCTGCCCATGTTACAACCAGTGCTTATATGAGAACGTTTTCTGCTACCTAATGATTACTTTCTGTGTCTTCTGTTTAATCAGCATTCTGTGTCACTTAAAAGTCAGTGTCCAACAGTTTTTTCTGTATATCCTCAAAAATATTTTCTCTGCGTAATTTTATTGATAGAATAATCTATACATCTAAAACTCTATAACAAGCAAACATGTTCTAATTTACACAATTGTTGTAATATTGACTATTTGTTACTATACTTTCCCTTTGAATGAAAATTTACACAACTCACCTCATGATTCTTCATAATGACAACAGAGAGACATTGATATTAACCAAAATTTCATTTCCACATCTTAATCAATATTATTCATGCACTTCTGTTTTAAATCTTTGACAGGACTAGTTGCATTAATTCACAAGGAAACCAGCATTTCTCTAAATTTATATTACTCGTTGCCACAGCTTTACAAAAAGATTGCTTTTTGCATATTCATTTCCTAAAAATTATGTTCAGATTTATGTTTGCTCTAAGTAAAAGAAAAAAAAACTAGGTAGCATAATTGTGATATTGTTACAAACTTAAGTACATAGGTATGCTTAGAAATAGACTAGAGACTCAGTGCACAAATTTGTGCATGGGTGGGGTCTGGTGGGCCTGCCCCAGTGAGGGCCCATTGGGCAGGGCCGGCCATGGGGTCTAGTACTGGAAGCTAAAGCTTTTCCCCAGCTGGATCTAATTATACTTTAAGGATGACCAAAAGAAAATCCACAACAGAACTGTTTTGCATTTCACATGCCATGAAATAAAGTTGTTTGCAAATGTATATCAAGATGGATGATGGCCCTTAAATGATTTTTGTGTTCTTCCCCAGGGCTTTGCCCTCAATTTCCCAATATGGTCTTCATGTCTGTTTGTTTATAAGTTTTTTCTGTTTTGGAATGTGCTTACCCTTCCCTGTTGCTCCTGGCAGCCTGCGGGTCCTCTTTGCCGCCCCCTTTTACAGAGAGACTGAAAGCTCATCTAATCTGTAAGGCAGTGCAATTTCACAAAATCCCCCACTCAGCCTGTCTACATTCCTCAGCAAAGGGCCAGCATCCCTTAATGCTTAGGTCACCTTTTGGCTGATTTGGAAGGTCTCCTGGTGCTGTGGGCTGTGGAGGGAGAACTCCACACCTTGGCTGAGAGAATCTGATTGGGGACAGAAAACACTGATAATTATTTTCTTGTGCTTTTACTAAATGTACATGCACCAGAGAACCGGAAATGATTTAGGGGGGGTTGGGAGCCGCTCAAGGTGGGACCGGCTGGGCAAGGGACTGCGGTCATTCCAGTCATCCTGATTGTTCCACTGTTCAGTCGCTGGGCTTTATTATATAAGATTTCTGTTAGCCTAACATAATTTTTCTACTAATGTAACCTTAAAAGAACTTATTATCCACTGCTATTTGTAGTATCGATTCAGTATTTGGAGTTCTAGGTCAAGTAAGGGATGTGGTACATCCTAAATTTACCTGGTAGTTAAAGGATGTCACTATCAAGAAGAAATGAATGGGGAGAAAAGTGTGAGAGACATTTTAAGTCTACCTCCACTCTCCTACTCAATGCTATTCAAAAGAGTAAAACAGGATATTTTTATTTTTGAAAGATTATTAGAATAATTAAAGAGGTAGATCCCATTGTAGATTAAGAAGAAGCAAAAGGGAGGAGCCAAGATGGCGGCATAGGTAAACACCTACACTGCTGCCTCGCACAACAATTTCAAAATTACAACTAAAAGACAGAACGGACATCATCCAGAACCACAGGAAAGCTGGCTGAGTGGAAGTTCTACAGCTAGAAGGAAAGAGAGGGGCTCACAGACACCCAGAGGAACTGCAAAAAGCTGAGGTACGGAGACGCGTGCGCTGAGAGAGTGGGTGCCTGAGTACCTGGCTGGCTTTCTCTGACGGGAGGGAAACGGAGACCCCCAAAGGCATTGAACCCCTTATCCTACGACACTAAACCCCAGATCCAGCTGAAACTCATACGGGGGGAGTTTGGACTGTGAAAAGGGAGAAGTGCACAGAAATTTAAGGGAGTCGCAAAAGATAGGAGGCCTGGTCACGGTGACGCGAATGCGCACACACAGGGCGCCGGCGCCACACTGAGGACAGATTGCTGATTCTGCCGCTGGTTTTTGCTACTGGGCGGGAGACAGACCCTCCCAACTGCGCCATTTCTGAGTCCACTGGGCCCCTGTTTCGGGCGAAACCCTGGAGATCTAGACTCGTGTGGTCCTGGTGCGCAGGGGAGCAGGGGAGCTGGAAAGGCAGCGGTCTGGAGGCACTGAGGGCGCGCGCGCGCACAAGGACCGCTCCAGCGATTACCCAGTCACGTGAGACTCCGGGGCCGTGGAGGGTGGGGCCGACTGGAAGGCAAGAAAGTCCCTTAAGCCCTGAGACTCCACCCATCCCAAGCTCAACAGAGGCTTCTGTGATCTTGCAAGTAAAAAAGTTTCCCCGACATAGTGAAAATGCCAAAACAAGGGAAGGGATCAAGAACAAAAGAAATGGAGGAAAAAAAAACGACTGGATATAGAGTTCAAAACCATGCTTATAAGGTCTCTCAAGAATATGGTAGAGAAGGCGGATAAATTTAGCGAAAGCATCTAGAGATGCTAGAGATGATGCATAAAATTAGCAAGCCCCAAGAGGAGATGAAAAAGGACCAACTAGAGACACTAACTGAAATAAAAAATATACAGAATCCTAACAGCAGACTAGAGAAAGGCAAGAATCAAGTCAAAAATTTGAAATATAAAGAAACAGAAAACACACAACTGGAAAAGCAAGAAGAGAAAAGAATCC
>PVJN01032714.1:0-23966 GCA_004026805.1 Lasiurus borealis | reverse complement strand
ACCAGAGTTGTTTGTCTACTCTCTATGAATCTGTCTCTATTTTCCTAGGGAGTTCAGTAGTTAAATTCCACATATTAGTGAAATCATGTAGTACTTATCTTTCTTTTACTGGCTTATTTCACATAGCATAATGTTTTTTCCATATACATCCATGCTATCCCAAAGGGTAAAATTTTCTTCCTTTTAATGGCCTAATATTATTCCATTGTATAAATATACCAGAGATATTTTATCCATTGTTTCTCTTTAGATAAATGCCTATTTAAAGGAAATAATAATTTTCCTTTATTATTCACTTATCAGAGTTTAAGTATGCTGTGCCTAAGGATGTTTTATTGGTATTTAGCCTGCTTGAAATGACCTATGATTCTCAGACATATGGTTTGATATTTTTATTACTTTGGGGATATTTTTGACTATTATCCCTTCATATAATTACTTTGTGCCTGCTCTGCACATGTTAAACCACTGGAAATTGCCTAAAACTCTGACTGCTGTTTTTTTTTCCCTACTTGTTTTTCTTTGTGCAATGCAGTTTATGTAACTTCTATTGCTCTATCTTTAAATTTACAGATTATTTCTTAAGCTTTTATGAATCTACTAATGAGTCCATTGAGAAATTTTTTGTCTCATATAATGAAAAACGACATTTTTAGCTTCCTTCTAACTCTTGTTTTGCAACACTTGCTGAATTCTCAATCTTTCCATGCATATTGTACACCTTTATCACTATATTCCTGTACATGTGAATCATAGTAAGAGTCTAAGTGTAATTGTTCCAAATGTGAGACACTTAAGTTTATATATTTTGTTTTTTGTTTAATACATGTAGTATCTTTTTTCTTACTATTGAATGCATCTTGCAATTTTTAAATGAATGCTGAACATCACTAGGGAACAACAGACACTGAAGAAAATTGTATTACATCTGGAATGGACATATGTCTTCTGTCATATTTTTCATAGAGTCATGCACCACTTAGCAACATGGATACATTTAGGGAAATACATTCTTAGGTGACTTCAGTATTGTGCTCATGTCTTAGAGCACACTTAACACAAAACTACTACTCACCTCAGCTAGATGGCATAGCCTATTGCTCTGAGGTTACAAACTTGAACAGCATGTGACTATACAAAACAACATGAGATTAATTCAGCACAAGAGAAAATGATGCAATCCAGTGACATGGAAAACATGAGATGGATAAGGTTGCTATCAGCATCACACAAAACAGTGTTTTACAGTAAATTTTTATTTTTAAGTATAAAAAGTACACATGGAAATAATAACACAAGTGTAGTATAGTAAACACAAAGTCCAGTAACATATTATAATTATCATATTATATACTGTATATTACTTATATATATAAAAGCTTAAACGACTGACTATCCAACCTTTCAACTGTCAGACTGATAACCATGGCACACAATGACTACCAGGGGAGATGCTCTATGCAGGAGCTGCCAAGCTGCAGTGACTTAGCAGCTGCTGTTCTTGGGTGATGCACCCAGAACCAGAGAGGATGGAGCCTGATTCCAGGGAGTGTCACCCAAGAACCACCCTCTCACAATCTGGGACCCCTCAGGGGATGTCGGAGAGCCAGTTTTGGCCCCATTCCTGCTGGTGCACAAATCTGTGCACTGGGCCTCTAGTTATACAAAATTTTACAAGCTGTACTTTTATACAAACTGGGAGCACAATGGTTTTGTTTACACCAGTATCACCACAAACATGAGCAATGCATTGCCCTATGACATCACTAGGCAATAGGAATTATAATCTTAATGGACCATCATAATATAGCTGGTCCACCATTAACTGTAAAGTCTTTAAATGGTGCATGACTGCATAGCAGTTGAGTTACTCTTATTAGAATCTGAGTTGTGTTTGAAATTTGATTTTGTTATAGTTAACTTCATTGGTGCCACAACAGTCAAATGTACCTAATGACACCTTGTTCTTAGGATGGGAACTGAGATGCTGGAAGTTTTTCCTCAAGTTGACTACTCAGCTTTAAGTTGTCCCTCTGTGCCTGACACTCAGAGAAACCACTCCCCATACTCTTGTACTTACATCATTCAGTAAGCACTGCTGCTGGAATTTGCATTTGCTTGTGTAGACGTAGATGGCAGAAAGTCACCTCTGCTAACCGGATCCAGTCTTAGCTTTAAGTAAGCCATTCATTCCTGGGCCTCAGGGAAGGAGTTTTGTCATTATTGTGGCTCTTCCATGCAGTGCCAGACAAATTCTGTCTTGTATCTAGGTAGAACTTATATGGGAAAGAGGTAAGTGTCTCTGGCCAGAAGTAGAAAGTATTAATTGCATTGTGCCCAGAATTATTTTCTGATTATCTATAAAAACAATGTAGCATTCTGGTTTTCTTTTCTTTTCCTTTCTTTTTTTTCTTACTATCTTTTCCTCAGAAACAAGTCATTTGTTTTTGTATCCTGCTGGAGTGGTGTCTGATCCCTACCATTTTTATACTTCTGAAAAAATGTTCTCTCCCTTTGTGCTTTTTCTAAAGAAGAAGGATGGAAGAAAGGAAGGAAGGGATGGAGGGATACAGGAAGGAAGAAAGGAAGGAAGGAAGGAGAAAGAGAGAGAGAGAGAGGAAGAAAGCCCACAACTGAGTAAAACAATTCCTTTGTCTGTAATTACAGAAGTTATTTTTTTAGAAATTCATTAAACTTATTGTTGATATTTTCCTCGTTTTTTTTTTAGCTATATTGTCTTCCCACACTCTTCTCCTGCCTGTATTTATTGTACCTCACTAGAAGGACATATCCATATTTAAATATTAGAATACTAGGTGTTGTATAATGTCAGCTCTCAGATGGGATATTTTCTTTATTAGGTAGAAGGGACACTCCTTCTTAGCTTTTTTCAAATCCCCCTAATAAGGAGGAATCATGAGTTTTAAAACAGATTATATTAGATGCTTTGTACAATATAGTTTGTAGAGAAACAATGGTGAAACCTAGAGACCAAATATGAGGTTCTTAGAACAGTTCAGGAAAAACAGGTTGATCATGTGGCCAGTGTGGTAGCAGTGATAATTAGATTTTTAATGTAATTAAAAAGCAGTATTGATAGAGTTCACTGATTGATTCAATGCAGTGTATGAAAGACTAGAGTTAAATATAGCTTCACTATTTTTGACTAGAGACACTCAAAGAATAATGTTGTTATTTGAAAAAAATGAGGAAGGATGATATAAAATCTCACTTTGGAGGTGGGATTTAACATAAACACAAAACACTGGTTTCAGAGAAATTCATTTTCAGATATCAGAACTTTGAGTATAGGTGTTGTATAGGCATTGCAATATGTGAATCATATTTAAGGCAACAGATTAGTTTAAAAATTAATTATGTTTATCCCATTGCATTTTGTACTCAACTTTAATACAACCAGTGTTCATATAGTACCTACTATGCACAAGACATAAAAGTAAATATGATAAGATTCTTGTTGCCCAGGAGGTCATAATCAAGTTAGAAAAACACATACAGATATAGGTGGAGTTCAAATAAAACAAATTAATAGCTTCTTATCATTTTTCATTAACTGCCATTGAATTATATGGCTATTGATTTTAGCTACAATTTTAATCAAGAATGAGTTAAAGAGTGTGGAGATTATGGTAATTTATTACTACAAGAATATGTAAAGAAATTGTGGCAGTAAAGCATTTATATTGGAGGGACAAAAAAAACACAAAACACATTCAGGAATAGGTTTAGACAGGGGTAGAACATTAAATAAAACAGTTGCTGAGAGACAATAAGCCAGAAAGAGTCAAATCAGTTTAGGCAGACAGTGTGTGCAACAAAAGTATGCACACACCACACACATATATACGTATAACTTATACATATCTAAGAATATATACATTATTTACTGCTCCATTATATTTACATATATGTAAAACATTTTTATATTAAAATAATGATAGTAAATAAATTATATATACAACATATATAAATATTTTTCCCCAGGAGGAGTTGGAGTAGTGGTTTGGACTGAGCAAGCAAAAACCTTTTTTTTTTCCCCTAAAAAGTAATGACTATTAGAGAAAAGACATGAATGGTCTAATTTTATAATTCTAGTTATTCCATAGAAAAAACTTGCCAAGGTTATGTTTGCTTATGTTTCTGGATCCTTATCCACTTTGGTTGAAATAAGACTTATAAAATGTGTAACCTAATATTTAAATTAACTCTACCTCCTGGGAAGGAAATAATACATCTCCATTCCTAGAAAATAGCACCTAATAGAATGGCCAAACTCCAGAACACTGACAGCACAAATGCTGGGAGATGTGATGGAGCTCTTATTCATTGCTAGTATGAATGCAGAATGTCACAGCCATTGAGGAAGATAGTTGTCAGTTTCTTACAAAGCTAAAAATACTCTTATCATAAGACCCAGCTATAGCAATCTTTGGTATTGACCCAAAGGAGTTAAAAGCTTTTGTCCATACGAAATCTGCTCATGGCTGTTTATAGCAGCTTTATTCATAATTGCTCAAACCAGGAAGCAACCAAGATATCCTTTGGAGGTGAATGAATAAACAAACTATGTTACATCCAGACCATAAAATATTATTCAACACTAAAAAAATATGCTATCAATCTATGAAAAGACATTTGGAATAAATTTAAATGCACATTACTAAGTAAAATGAGCCATTTTGAAAAAGCTATATACTGTGTGATTCCAACTATGTGATATTCTGGAAAAGGCAAAACAATGGGAAAAAGTAAAAAGATCATTAGTTACCAAAGGTTAAGTAAGAATGAGGGATGAATAGATGGAGCATAGAAGAATGTTAGGGCAGCAAAAACTACTTTGTGTGATACTATTAATAATAGATATATGTCATTATACATTTGTTCCAAGGCATTGAATTACAACATTATTAGTGAACCCTAGTATAAACTATGGATTTGAGGTGATCATGGTATGTCAATGTAGGTTTCTCAACTGTAACACATGCACAGTGAAGGGTACTGAGAGTGGTGGAAAAGAATATATGGAAAATCTCTGTACTTCCCACTCAATTTTGCTATGAATCTAAAACTACATATTCTAATAAAATTGTTTTGATACAAAGAAGAAAACCCCACATTATTAAGTAGAGTATGAACGTATAGTCCTTTGACAGATAATACATAAAGTTAAATGGAACTAGACACTTACAATAGTGTGTGTGTGTGTGTGTGTGTGTGTGTGTGTGTGTGTGTGTGTGTGTGTTTAATTCTTATTGGGGGATATTTTTTCCATTGACTTTCAGATAGAGTGTGGAGGTGGGAGGGAGAGTATAGAGAAACATCTACATGAGAGAAACGCATCAGTTGGCTGCCTCCCACTCCCTGACCAGGCCAGGGATCCAGCTGGCAACCGAGGTACCCGTCTTTGACCAGGGAATCAAACCCTCCACCCTTCCATCTTTGGGCTCATGCTCTAACCACTGAGAAACCATCCAGGGCAATAAAAGTTTTATTTTATTTTCAGTAAATAAAAACTGCTAGTCCAGAATGACAATAAAAAGTGACTTTTTTTTGTTGTTTAATGTTTAGTCTCTGACAAACACTCTTCAAATAAATTCACATGTATAAGTATATTAACTCCACACACAAAAACCTATGAATGCACTTGTAGTATTTCCTGAATATTTAGATCAAGGACCTGAGGTCTATGGAATTTATGCAATTTTCCTAATGTCACATAGCTCCAAACTGGTAGATTCCAGTTTCAAATTCAAGCATTATAGATGCTGAGTTATTAACACTGTCTACTACTATTTATATATGTAGTTATCACCTAAATCTCCCTTACGATAGTATTATGATTCTGTATTATTGCATCTGAACAAATAGAATACTGTAGTGTGAAAACCAAGTATCCAAACTTATTTGTCTAAGTGAAGTAATGTTGGTAATCATTCAGAAAGACAATTTCTTTCATCCTTGTGGATAGGATTGAATGTCCTTTTGTTCCAATCAGGTTATATATTGAATGAAATAGCTGAAGTGATTATTTACCATAAAAAAAAAGTTATATGAGGTTTTTAGTACTTTGGTTTCCAAGGAGAGGAAATCTATTGACACTTTATTCTTTATGTTTTCAAAGATAGGTGACTTGAGTTTTTATTTTTTAAAACCAGAAGATATATGTAGATCCTTATTTCCTGTTTCTAAGCTATTCTTCATAGAAAACAGTCTTTTTATGAAATATTAAAGTTTAAGAGATAGTTAGTTGACTATGTTTAAAAAAGTCTCTGTAGGCAAGGTATAAATAACTCCCCCCCCTTAATATTTAACCCAAGGACAAGGGGAATTAAGCATGAAGTATTTATCAAACTTAACACCTAATTACAAATCTTGGTGTGTGTGTATATTTTTAGGATCACTGTTTAAAATTTGGCTCTCCTTGAAAATGCTGATGATATAATTGACATAGCTATGCATATAATAACTCTACTTTAGTGAAAAAGCATAGTAGTGAAACTTTCAGTGAGATAAAGCTAATAGTTTTAGTTAGTGTTGTAAAATGGAATAATGTAAGTGGCATCATATGGTGTAAAGAACAATTACCCATTAACACCTGAGACTAAAGTATAAATAGACTCAATTTACAAATAGATATTTATTCTCTCCAAAACAATGATACACCTTTTTCACTTGCAGAAATTGAAAACAGATCCATTTACTTATAGAAATTAATATGCAATATTAAAAGTGATGTTTGACAGAAATGAGGAAAAGTTGGAGTATCCAACTCATTGCATGTATTATAAGTCCATTTTGGGGGTGGGGGATCATTACCTTACACTACATTAAAAAATACATTATAAGTGGCTAAAAGAATTATTTTATGCTACCAAACATTATTTTTGTAAATGTTTATAATATTAAGTGCATAGTAGACCATCCTATCTAATAAAAAGTAAATATGCAAATTGACCATCATACTGTCACAAAGATGGCAGTGCCCACAGCAGAGGCAGAGTTTCCATAACGAAAGATGGCTGCGCCCACAGGGATGGCACAGTTTCTGTAACATGAGATGGCTGCACCCACAGCAGAGCCTGAATTCTGGTAACAAGCCTTAATGAGCAATCAGCAGGGACCTGAGGCTATGTGGTGCTGGACTGACCGGGGCAGGGGACCTGAGGCTGCACCTCCCATCCTGGTGCCAGGCCAGGGTACCTCAGGCCACACTCTCCACCCAGCAGGACTTGGCAGGGGACTAGGCTGCAACCACCTGCCCAGCAGTGTTTGACAGTGGTCATGATGTTGCACTCCCTGACTGGCAAGGCTTGACAGGGGACCTCGAGTTGCACCCTCTGCCCCAGTTCCAGGCCAGTGGACCTCAGGCTATGCCACCTATTCTTGTGCCAGGCTAGGGTACCTGAGGCTGCACCCTCCACTCTGCAGGGAATGATGGGGGCCTGAGGCTGTGCCTCAACCCAGCAGGGCTTCATAAGGGTAGGACAGGCTGGGTCTAGATCTTGTCCAATGGGGGAGGGGCTGATTGGGTCTGGGTCTGGGTCTGGGTTTCGTGCAATTTTGAAGCACTTGAAGCACTGAGGGTTGGGGGGGACTTGACTCAAGTCCTGTGGCATGTTCTAGACTCTGACAGGAGGAAGATTTTTATGTACATTTTGCTAATTTTCTTTCATCTCTGATACTTCTATTATAAAGGGCAAATAGCGATACTAAAATATTTCCTCTAATTAATTCCCTTTTAATGTGCACAAATTGTGTGCACTGGGCCACTAGTATTAAATAAATCAGTAAACCCAAAAGCCAGAAATACTAATAATAAACACTGCAAATACTGAGAAGTTACTCTGTGTCAAACACTATCTACATTCTTTATCTGAATTATTTAATTTAAATTATCTAATCAAACCTCACAATTGACCAGTTAGTATTATTTCTCCTCAATTTAAATATTAATTATCCTAGCCAAACGAGGTTTTATATTTGTCTAAGATTCTAATTGATCAATTTTTGTAGCTAGTGAATTGCATAATCAGAACTTAAACCAATTTAATTTGGCTTCAGAAATGCAACAAAATACCAGATAACATTTTCTAATTGTCATAATTTTTTTCCATCTTATATTGTTCAGTGATCTCAAACAAAAGAAGGAGGAGCTATTAACATATAATGTTGTGACTACTGCAGTGTGATACTTATTTTTTAAAATATTCTGATACTAAAACTTAAAATATGGTTATCCCTTGATTCAGACTTTGCACTTTTAAATATTTAACTCATTAGTCTCCTGCTGGACTTTTTTTTTTCCTTCTTTGTTTTCATTATACATGAAAGAACTGTGATTGTAATTTTTGGATTCTAATTGTGTTTTTAGAAAACAGAATTTAACAAATATGAAACAAGAGTTGAATATGAATATAGGTCTTGCTTAGTCTCTCCTTCTGTTTGATAATTGGCAAAATTAAGACCTGGAGAGGTTAAGTATTTATTTCCAGTCATAGAGCTAATTATTATAGAGATGGGAATAGAAAATAATATGCTGTAATGAGCTTTCTATCCTAAACACATTTTGTTATTTGTGTTACTTTTGCAGACATCATTTGTGTTATTCTGCAAATATCTTGTTATTCATGGAAGATAATGATAGAAAATGTATATACCACAGTTTATGAAATCTTGGGTTCTCTCAAAATCCTAGGTCTTCAAATGATATACCTGCCCACTTATTCTACTGCAATGAACAGCTAGAAATAAAGACATTTTGCCTCAGGAAGCTAACAGATTATGTGTGAATTTATTCTTTGAGTTATTTATAGAAACCTATTAAATATCTTTCATACCCTCTGCCAGTGATATTCATACTCAGAATAAACTATGTCTTAGTTTAGTAATTGCAAGATTCACTAGAGTGTTTTTGAAAATTAGTATCA
This sequence comes from Lasiurus borealis, assembly GCA_004026805.1. Taxonomy (NCBI): domain Eukaryota; kingdom Metazoa; phylum Chordata; class Mammalia; order Chiroptera; family Vespertilionidae; genus Lasiurus; species Lasiurus borealis. The sequence goes on along the minus strand of PVJN01032714.1, from coordinate 15,018 downwards.
TAATTATGTTTTACAAATAATTTCCAATTGAACCATAGACCTATCATTTTCCTTTTAAATACAGCAGAATATTCTCTAAAATTTGTTCCTAAAGCTGGACATGATTTTGTTCCAAATTTTTTTCCATTATATAATATGTTCTAATGGATGCTCTTTAACATATAATTGCATTCTTAGGCTGGTATTTCTAATAAATAGAAGAAATATAACTGGCGGGTCAAGTGATCTAAATATTATATTTGTTACTCAAATAATCTAAAAAGTATTCTTGTTTAAACTTCCAAAGTGTGTGTATAACTGCTTCCCCATAATCTTGCCAATTATTAATTATAAATTAGAATTACACATATAATTTATACACACACACACACACTTATATGTATTTAAAATTTGGCTTATTTTAATGGTATTCCACAAGTATTTTAATTTTAATTGTAGAGAGTATTTGAGATATTTGATACCTTTAGCTTATGGGTCATTATATTAACTGACTTATGTTAGTTAGTTTTTATATTAACTGACTTATGTCCATAGTTAATGACAGTTCATACCCTATGTTCCCTTTTTATTCTATGGGGCTGATTTCTTTTTTATTACTTGGAAAAAACTATATATATAGTTCTGTTCTAACTTATTAACTTTAATATATATATTTGAAATAAATTCTTCCAGTCTTCTTTATTTTTTCAGAAGGTCCATATTGTCTTTTCCACCTGAAGATTGATTTAATTTTCATGTAGTCAAATCCATCAATCTTTCCCTTTTTGGTTTCTTGATGGCTTGTCTTCTTGTTCATTGAGGTAAAAATAGTATTATAATATATAATATGATATCATAAAATATTTTATCTTTACCTATAAATATGTATATCCATAGATTTATAATATATGAATGTTGTGTATACTGTTCTGTGAAGATCTTCCACTCATCTGGAACTATTTTATGTATATGAGGAAATAATTTTTTTTCACAAATTGACCGTCTTTATTTTAATATAATTTGAAATACTGCTCAATAATCATCTGTAGTACATGTGAAACCTCATATATACATGGAATTTCTATTTAGTCTTTTTCTTGGCTTGTTCCATGATGTGAATTGGAAGCAGGCTCTTTACAAACAAATCTTTCATTCACAAAGTCTGCTTCCTAATAGTGAAGGTTTTGAGGGTTCAGAGTATAGGTTAAATTATCACAACATTTTATGGCAATAAGTTTCCTGCTAATACTTTAAACTATTGAGTCTTGTTTTGTTTGTTTGTTTGTTTGTTTGTTTTTAGGTACTTATAGTAAACCTTCAATAATTTTATTTATTTACTAGAAGCCAATGCATGAAATTCATGTAAAGGTAGGCCCAGCTGCTGACATTGGCTTCCCTTCGGCCCCCAGAAGACACCTGGGGCCTGGGCTTCCCTCTAGACGCTGGCAGGCATTTGGGACCTGGACTTCCCTCACAGCCCAGCTTCATCCAGGTCATTTGGAAGCATGTTCAGGCTAATTAGCATACAGTGGTACCTCGAGATACGAGTTTAATTCGTTCCATAACCTTGCTCATATCTCAAAGCAAATTTCCCCATTGAAATCAACTGAAATGTCGTTAATCCATTCCAGCCCTCAAAATGCCACCCCAGTTGTTCTTGTTACTTGTTTTTGAATAAGAAAAATATATTTATAAATGACAAATATTGTATAAAAACATAATAAAAGAGAATTTAAAGGAATAAACTGGTTTTATAAAGTGTATTTACCTACTCCTTACTCTCTTAATGCTACACTTTATCCCTAAACTGAATGTAACTTGACTAATCTTCACTGAACTTAATTGCTATTGGTCTTTGCATTTTTGGCCGATTTTAAAACAAACAAACAAACAAACAAAAAAAAACATGTCCAACAAGATTTGCCTCTTCCTCCCTTTCAGAATGTTTCTGAATTGGGTGAGGCAAGTTTCATTGAACAGCTCCGATGCACGACCAGTAGCAACTTTTTCGGGGTGTTTCTTTTCCACGAAGTGTGACACCCTCTCCCACATTCCTAAGATCTCCTTTATCTCGCTTGTAGAGATCTCCTCCACCTCCTCAGCTGCCTTCACATCAGAACTTGCTGCCTCACCATGCCTGACAATGGAGTGAATGCCGCACCTTTTCCTGACGTTATCAAACCAGCCTCTGCTGGCTTTCAATGAGTCTTTCAATGCTTCATCCGTGGAAGTGCACGGGGTCTGATCCAGCAAATCACTGTAAATCTCTCCTGCCTTCTCACATATGATGCCCTGTGTTAATGTATCTCCTTTAAGCTGCTTCTCCGTCACCCACACCATCAGTAGATTTTCCATCTTTTCATGGAGAGAGCTACGGAGCTTAGAAATTATTGTAACGCCCTTAGCTGGCGTTATACCCTTTATCGACTCCTTCTGTTTAAGCACAGTGAATATCCTTGAAGTACTACGCCTGTACTGCCTCGCCAAGTCAGCCACTCGCACACCTTGCTCATATTTTTCTGATTTCAGACTTTAATTCAATAGACATCATCCTCTTCTGAGCACTGACCTTTCCACTCGCTTTCTTCGGACCCATGGTTATAAAAAGAAATGTGATAAAGTATGTAAATGCACAAAAGATGCTTCGACAACGAGGTAAATAAACACACCGACTGAGGAGTGGGAAACTATGAGACGCTGGAGTTGCAGTAAACTGGTGGGTCCTGTGCAGCCGGCCGATCTGCACGATTACTCATATCTCAAATGTATTTCAAAGCAAAAAATGGCTCGCTCAGTGGCTCGTATCTCAAAAATCTCATATGTTAGGGCACTCGTGTCTTGAAGTACCACTGTATTAAGCTTTTATTATGATAGATGTATTCCCAGTTTTCTTGAGATATAATTGACATATATCATTGTATAAATGTGATGTGTACAACATATTGATTACAGATTTAACCCACAGAAAAGGAATCTTCCGTTTTCAAAACTGTATACCTTTTCATTTTTCTACAATAGGCTAATTCTTCCCTGATATTCTCTCTCTTTCACTTGGAGAGTAGGATATAGCCACCATACCTGTACATTCAGTTTGGTTAGATAACCTCATCAAGATCGATGATTCAAGAGTCATTTGTTTGGACTTCCAAAGATTTTGCCAAGACGTGGCTAGAGCTTTTATTTTTCAGTATGCATTAATTCTTTCTCTGCTTGTCATATAGTTAACTGCTAATTGCTTTGTTGATGCTTTTAAAATTAATAATTTACAAAATAACATTGCACAAACACTCCATTGTCATTTATTGGAATGACAAGGTAAACAAGCATACATTATTGTCCAACACTGCTATGTACACAGGGAAATAATTACATCATTTACAAAAAAACATGCCATATCCTTACCGGTTAACAAAATTACAATTTTATATTGTAAATCCATTTAAGATTTTTACCTCTAAAGCCCTTATTTTATATATGATTTTGAAACCTTGAGATATTAGCCAGTAAATCCTAAATCAGGTAGTGATTATGGCATAATTGGCCTAATACCAGGTCGCTGCATCCTTAAGGAACTCTGTGTTCCAATTATGTTTCCTGCCTTACACTTTTGGATTAATTTCCTATGGGCAGGTAGTTTGAGTTATGGGAATTACTATTTTCTGTTCAGCCCAACGTCAGAAGCGAAACCCAAGAATGAACCTTAGACCCCTAAATAATATGTAAACAACATACATCTTGTCCTCTGCAATCCACATTGGATTACACTGTTTATAATAAAACTACTCCCACACCAAGAATCACATCTCCAAGGATACTATGTTCATTTCAGGATAGAAATATTTATTCTTGATTAGAGAGAACTACTCATCAGCTTTGTTGTCTATATCCACTGCCAATACTTAAAACAACTTGATGTTAAATAAGTTTGTGAAAATATTAAATACCACTAAAGAATAAAAATTACAATTATACAATAAAAGAATAAAGAAAATACAAATGTTGTTGCATTTGAGAAGTATTTTGAAGTTACTTTTCAGAGAGAATTAGTCATGGAATGCTACAATTCACAGCATAAAATAAAGTCTTTGTTATCATACACCTAACTTATTTTTTTCCTTTGCAATTCTCATTTGATTACACTCTGCCATTATGTTCTTTTGAAAGATTTAAAAAGGATTTGCATAACTGGGGAAAAGGATTTTAATTACTATATCTTAGATAAGAGATTTCTAGTCTGTTAAAACAGATAAGTTTAGATCAAAATGCATATTTTAGGTATCTTTTTATATATAGAATTATGCTAGTATTCCATAGAATTATGCGTGGTAAAAATTCTTCCTTTTTTAAATTCAAGTGAGCTATCACACAGCCAAGAGAGAGAGAGAGAGAGAGAGAGAAGGGGAGAGAGAAAGAGTAGTATTCTTACAACTAATTTGGTATCTTTTACTATTTTCAAATACACATATAAAATGTTCTCTCAATGGAATATCACAAAGACAGTATTTCCTCAAAATCAGAAATAACTGGTTTACTTATGGCTTTAATAACATAATCAATTATGAAATAAAATGAAAATGTACAGGAGTTAGCAAAAATAGGTTTACAGTTGTAATACAAATAAATAAGACAATAATTAATACATAATAAATCATAACACAAGAATAAACTCTGTGCTTTGTGTATTCACAATTGTAAACCCATCTTTGCCTACCCCTGATTATGTGGATATTTTTCTTAACATCACTAATAAAAATAATAAAACAAATCAGAATAGAAACATCACTTCATATTTTGACGAAAGGTAAGCAAGTAGTTAAAAGATATTAGTCAATGTTGCAATAAGCAGCCCCTACCATCAAATTTGTATTCACTGAATGCATTCTCAGTGAATGAATAAATGGACTCGACACTGACATAGTTGTATGGTTTTTAAGACTAATAATTTTTAGACATTGAAGAATTAAAGCTGAAATTATACTATTTAGATCTGGTAGTGTAAGATTCAGGCACTATTCACAGCTTTATAGAAATCCAGTATATTTCTTCCAACACCACCAGCTCATGGTTCACATGTCAATCAACTGTTGTCAGAGATAAAGAGTGCATTTACAAAGGGCCCACTAAATGCTGTTGGTGGCCACAAACACATAACTAAAAAGAGCCTTAGGAACAATTCTGTTTACAGCAATGAACTGGGCCAGAAGCCCTATCAGCAGTTCCAGTGTCTGTCCTGTAGTGTTCAAAATGTGTTAAAAAGTGAAAAATTGAATACATTCCTCTGCTGCACCTGATAGATGTGATACACTCAGTTTTAGTTTCCAGGTTGAAACACAACATTTTCATTAAAACCTTCAAAACGGCCACTAACTGTCCATACATATGGTAGCATTTAATAGAACTGAATTCATTCTCATTAACAGGAAGGAGCCTGGCTCTAAGCTTTAAACTTATATAATCATATGACTGTGTACACACCTTAAAAAGTGTTTTAAAAACTTAAGTGATGATGTTGCCGGTAGTTAGACAGATGTAAGCAGAGCAAGGTCCATGGGCCAGGTACAGAAAGCCACCAGAATGAAAAGCCCCAGGTTCCTAGCTATGGACAATCAGTTATAGGGCAGGACCTCTCCCCGGGGTGACTTTTCTTCCCCTAGCATAGTGCTGGTCAGGAGGTTTGGACCTCTGATCTTTCCTTCCTAGAGATAACATCTAGGCCCAGTGGTATTAAAGCTCCAGGACCAGATAAGGAACAAAACCAGCCATGGCTAATGTCAGGACCAGATGCATTGAAAAGTGACCCCATGCCTGGCTCTGGGCAATCAATCAGTGGAGACCACAACTCTGAATGGGCACACCTGGAAAGCTACTAAATATTCTATTGAGATCTCCCCCTGGGACCTTCCCTAAAATCTCCATCCTTAGAATCCTTAGGATGGAGGATCCAGTGAACTCTCCCCCAAGAGGCACACATGTGCCTTTCCCTTCCATCCCCCCTCTCCTCTCTGTCCCATGCATGTTACCATTAGCTTCCTCATTCCTACCCATGCTCCAAAGGCATTTCCTTTATCTCTGTAATTTGTTTCTTAAGTCCATTTCTTCTAGGAATTACTTTCTCTACCTCCGTGATTTATCTATTAAATGTTCTCCTACAGTTTGGGTCTGGAATATGAATTTTTTTCTAGCCAGAACCCAAATTCCAAGGCTGCTGAATTCAGGTTTGGACTGACCCCACTGGTCAGACACCTGGTACCTTCCTGCTGCCTACAACAACCATATAAAGGCACAGGGCTGGCATCATAGATGTGCCAAATGATTGGCCAAGTACTCTAGTGCTACTATTTCTGTAATGTCTGCCTTAGTAAGAGAACTAGAACAATAAATTTATGCAATCTGTATTCCAAATTAACATATTATAATTTTGACCTCTGCTTTTATTACATCACAAGTTTTTATGTCCTTTTAAGACATTCTGGTCAATTGGCATTTCAGAATACAAATCCTGGTAAGAATTGTGAAGTATGGGAAATGAACTTGCGAACCATGATGACATCAAGACAGAACAGTTCCATAGTTGTGAACAAACTGCACAAAATTTGAGATTTTCGTATGTCCAAGTATCTACACAACATAAATATTATGGAACAAATCCCATTCATATAAGGAGCTTATGCCAAAAGACCTCTTTGAGGTGTGGCATAAAGAAAACCCCTACCACTCTGAATAGAACCAGTGTCATTCTGTTAAACCATCCCTATCTTACAAGAAATCGCCACAGGAATTTAAAGACTGTGTGCACTGAGGACCAAGAGTGCAGCAACAACCAAGTGCATAATGCCTCAGGTGTGGCCTCCATCTTCCAGTGCAGTCTGCTGTTATTTGTAACTTGCATTTTCTTATTAGCTTGGAGGCTGGGCAAGATTTTGCTATTCTGATAAGAAGTGATCCCATTTCATGCATACAAGTCCTTTGGTTATTCTTGGGAATATATCCCAAGAAACTAGAAACACCAACCAGAAAGAATGTATATACCCCTATGTTCATAGAAGCACAATTTACCATAACTAAGATTGGAAACAGCCTAAGTGCCCATCAGCAGATGAATGGATTGAAAAACTATGATACATCTACATAATGAAATACTACGCTGTGGTAAAAATAGAAGAAATTCTTACCATTTGCAACAGCATGGATGGAGCTGGAGAACATTGTGCTAAGTGAAAAAAGCCAGTTAGAAAAAGCTAAATATCACATAACCTCAACATCATAAACTGATGTATAAAAACAGATCCATAGACAGAGAAACACTGATCATATCATCAAACCTCAGATGAAAGGAAGGGTAGAGTGGGGCGGGGGGAGAGATCAACCAAAGGACTTGTATGCATGCATATAAACCTAACCAATGGACACAGACACCAGGGGAGTGAGGGCAGGAGTTGGGGGGCAAAAGAGGTATAAGGACACATATGTAATACGTTAATCAAAAAGAGAAAAAAAAAGAATAAGCCTTAGTTAGTCCAGATTTTCTCTGGGAAAGTCAGGGAGCTTGGATTTTTTTGGTTCAGCCCTGACAAATCTATGGTTTGGAATTCAACATTTACTCCTGGCTCCCTTTCCCCCTTCCCGTTCTCTTCACCAGCTTAAGTAAGTGTTTCCCAGTCCTTTCCATCAGCTCCTTTGGTCCATCCTTTTCTCACCTTCTCCAGGTGGACCTGAACTACTTAAGTACATGTTTATTCTATAGCAAAAGCTTTCTGTCCTTAAAAAAGGGAGGGATATAAAAATAAAAACAAGGATTGTTGCCTTTCCCAATGCTAACTACACTTTTTGCTCCACAGAAGATGTAGGAGAGAAGGATCCTGGTGGAGTTTCTTGCCCCATCTGCACAAGTGCTCTTCTCCTCCCCTAGATGTGCTCCATAAAGGACACTTCTTAGGGCTCTTCTATAACCTTGTACAAACAATGCTGCAGTTAATAGCCTTGCCATCTACAATAGTAGAAGCTACATATTTAAAAAGATATATGATAGATAGATAGGTAGAAAATTTGCTAGTGTAAACTCTAGATAGATTCCAGAAGGGTAGACTCTCTCTAGAAGATAGATTAAACCACGTTATATACAATTGATTTTAGAAAGAAGTGCATAGTTACAGAAGAAACACTAAAATTAATCACAAAGATAACATTTTCTGAAATTTAGATACTAACAGACACATATAGACCTAATTGTATCAAAGTTAAAACACACCACACACACACACACACACACACACACACACACACACACACACACACACTGGCTACCTCTTTAAAAATAAAAATATATTTATGTGGGAAATAGGCAGGAACATTATAAAGTAGATGAATTATGGAGGGGCACTTGTTCTTTAGGTATTTAAGTATGTTTTTAAATTTTAAATACTAAAACTTTTTCTTTTATTCAGATTGAAAGTGCACAATATGGAAAAGGAAAAGAATTTCTGAAATAAGAGCCAGGCCCTGGCTGGGTGGCTCAGCCAATTGGAGTGTTGTCTCATATGCTAAAAGGCTGCAAATTCGATTCCTGGTTAGGGCACATACATAAGTTGCAGATTTGATCCCTGGTCAGGGAACCAATCTATGTTTCTCTCACATTGATGTTCCTCCTCTCCTCTCCTCTCCTCTCCTCTCCTCTCCTCTCCTCTCCTCTCCTCTCCTCTCCTCTTCTCTCTTCTTCTCTCTCTCTCCTCTCCTCTTCTCTCTCTCTCTCCCCTCTCTCTTCCTTTCTAAAAATCAATAAAAGGGCATATCCTTGGGTGAGGATTAAGGAAAAAAAAAAAGAAATAGCTAGAAAGTCATCCAAATGAAGAAGATGAAAATGTTGAAATTTATATTGTTTAGGAAACACAGCTATTATATGACAGGGTCATGCAGGCTGGCTCTAGAATCAGGCTCTTTATTATATATTAGAGGCCCAATGCACAAAATTTGTACAAGGGGCTCAGACCTCGCAGCCTCAGTTCCCCTCACAGCCCCTCCCAGCCCTGACAGGTCCTTGCAGTCCTGGCTTTGTCCAGAAGGTCATCCAGACAGTCGTTTTGCTGTTCGGCCTAATTAGCATATTAGTTCTTTATTATATAGGACTAGGGGTCTTGTGCACAAATCTGTACAAATCCATACACCTTGAAAAGAACTGTGGGCTGTGAGGCTGCGACAGGCACAGGGATGTGTTTAAGCCCATCCTCCACACCCCTGCCCATCCCCAGCCCCCAGTCCCTTGTCTGCTGGGAGCCCTGCCCTCACTGCCACCACACCCAGTGATGATGGTGTTGGCTCCACTCACATTCACTGACAGCCCAGAGCTATTGGGGCTGGTGCCAGCAGTGGGTGCGATCAGGGCCAGAACCATCAGCAGGTGCGAGTGGCAGCTTCTGCCCCGATCTCTCTTTAGCAGCAGTGGGGGATGGAGAAGCCCTCAGGGACAATTGGGGCCAGCAGCCACCGCTCGCACCCACTGACAGTACTGAGCAATCAGAAATGGTGCCGGGCACCAGCAATGGGTTCAAGTAGGACCAGTGCTGTCAAAATATTAATGGTTAGTCGGGGAAAAATAGAATAAAGTAGTTAGTTTAGGGTATTACAGCAATCCAGATAAATATAAGCCAAGTACAAGATAGAGTGGTTTCAATAATACCATTAAATATTAGCAAGATTTGTTTATTATATTTGAACCACATCCATAAATGCCAATCTTGTGTGATCCATCTAGCATTATATGACTATCCTCATATTGTACTCCTTATACTTCACATCCCTAGCTCACTCCCAATGCAACCAAAGTCTGGTGTGCCTGTGTGGTACTTGCCTTTTCAGATGACCTGGCTGTTCATCTAATTATATGACAGACCCTGGAGTTCTGGCTGTTAATCCAGACTCAAAACTGTTCACACAATCATCCTATCTAATAAAAGAGTAATATACAAATTGACCATAACTCCAACACACAAGATGGCTGCCCCATGTAGTCAAAAATGGCTGCCTCCATGTGGACACAAGATGGCCACCAAAAGATGGCTAGCAGAGGAGGGCAGTTGGGAGGGACCAGGCTTGCAAAGGAGGGCAGTTGGGGGTGATCAAGCCTGCAAGGGAAGGAAGTTAGGTGTGACTAGGACTACAGAGGAGGGCAGTTGGGGGAGATTGGCCTGTAGAGAAGCGCAATTGTTGGGGACCCAGGCCTGCAGGGGAGGGCAGTTAGGGGCAAACAGGCTGGCAGGGGAGTGGTTAGGGGGTGATCAGGCTGGCAGGCAGAAGCAGTTAGGGGCAATCAGGGAGGCAAGCAGGTGAGAAGTTGGGAGCCAGCAGTCCTGGATTGTGAGAGGGATGTCCAACTGCCCATTTAGGCCCTATCCCTCGAGGCAGTTGGACATCCCTCAAGGGGACCCAGATTGGAAAGGGTACAGGCTGGGCTGAGGGACACACATACATGTACATTGGGCCTCTAGTCATGATTTATCCATCATCCTCATCATCATCACCATCATCACTATTATCATCATCACTGAGCATATTTCTAAGCATTTTACAGGTCCTAACTCACTTCTTCCTAATAAAATTCTGATATAATATTTCCCCCTGTAAAGATAATAGTAATAAAGTATAGAGAACTATGTAAATTACTTAAAAAATCCAACTAATTTATGGCAAAACCAAGCCTTTATGACTGGTCTGTTGTTCTGAAGAAGTTAGCACATTCATTGTACGAGGCCTGCTTATTTTTCTGACATCTCCCAAATTGGCTGAACCAAAAACCCAGAGATCCTCCAAAAGCCAATATACTGAGACTTGATGACTTCCTTGCTTCTTTTCTTCCTTCACTTCTTCCTCCCTGATAATCTGACTTTGCACTGTGTGTTTAAATCTTGAACACTGACATTTGGAATTTTTCTCAAACATCGTGGTTATTAATTAATTTCCCAAAATGTTATTTTTCCTGTCTCAAACACTCAGAAGGCTAAAGAAAGAAAATGTGACTAAAGCCTCCTTGAAATAGCAAAGCCAATATAAACTGGATCAAGTCTATTATGATCCAAAATTAACTACTAAATTATCTAGTGAATAAATGTATTGCAAAGTTTGTAAAAATCATTTTGATCCAGAGCAGCACTTGATATTATACTAGATGCCTGGTGCATGAGAATCCGTGCACTGGGGAGGTCCCTCAGACCAGGCTGTCCCCTCTCACAGTCTGGGAGCCTTCAGGGGATGTCCTACTGATGGCTTAGGTCCAAGGGGAACTGGCCTAAGTCGAAGTCTGGCCTCCCTCTGTGGGAAGTGATTGGGCTGCTAAGGAGAAGGTGCAGCCCTCATAGCCACTGCAGCTGCCGGCCCTCTTCAGCCCTTGTAGCCACTGGGGCTTTGTCTGGAAGGACATCTTAAAGATATCCACTCTATCCAGTCTAATTAGCAAATTACCCTTTTATTAGTATACATATGTCATACTCTCTTATTTCTCCACTAAATAGCAGGACTTAGAGCAAAAGCCAACATATACCTTCCTCACCCTATTGACCTAAAATCTTATACTAGTAGATGTGATATCCAGTCACTCACAATAAATGTGCTCCAAGGCAAAATGGGTAGAGGATTGTGCCAGAGTTTAGTAATAATATTTTTTTAAATATGTCAAAAAACAAGTCAACAGAAACTTAAAGTGTAAGACATTTTAGCAATTTTATATTTAGATGTATTTCAATGGTAATAATACTTGAAATGGATTGGCAAGCACATAGAAATAAATGTGAAACATGGCAGACAAACTTGTAGGTGAGGCATATAATACTATTTTTTAAAGTGATAAAACCTTGCCTAAGGGCCTATGTCATTAATGTCTAATATATTTTCTTTTAAAATCACCATTTGCATGATTTCAGTTTTATACCCTTTTAAATTAATTTAAAGACTAATGAGATAACATAATTTATTGCTAATACCTTTAAAATTATCATTAAATGTAAAAACTGAGTTGTAAAACATTTGAAGAGGGCATGTAGATCTTATCTATAAATTCCAATATACAAAGTATAAAAATGGACCTTCACAATGTAGGACAAGGAGACTCAACTAAAATATAGAAAATTAGGAATTAATTCAAGATGGCGGCACAGGTAAACACCTACACGCTGCCTTGCACAACAATTTCAAAACTACAACTAAAAGACAGAATGGACATCATCCAGAACCACAGGAAAGTTGGCTGAGTGAAAATTCTACAACTAGAAGGAAAGAGAGTGGGCTCACAGAAACTCAGAGGAGCTGCAAAAAGCTGAGGCACCAAGACGCGCTCACAGAGAGAGCTGGTGCCAGAGTACCTGGCTGGCTTTCTGTGGTGGGAGGGAGACGGAGTCTCTCAATTGCATTGAACCCCTTATCCTGCGACACTAAACCCCAGATCCAGCCGAAACTCATATAGGGGGAGTTTGGACTGTGAAAAGGGAGAGGTGCATGGAAATTTAGGGGAGTCGCAAAAGATCAGAAGTCTGATGACGCGCACAGCACTGTGCGCAGAGGACCAGCTTCTGATTGTGCTGCTGGCTTTCACGAGTGGGTGGGAGACAGACCCTCCCAACTGCACCACATCTAACTTCACTAAACCCCAGTTTCGGGCGAAACCCTGGGGACACAGACTCATATGGTTGCGGAGCACGGGGGAGCTGGAAAGGCAGCAGTCTAGAGGCACCGCAAGAGTGAGTGCACAAGGGACCACTCCAGCAATTACCCAGTCACGTGAGACTTGGGAGCCATGGAGGGCGGGGCTGAATGGAAGGCAAGGCGGTCCATTAAGCCCTGAGACTCCACTCTTCCCAAGCTCAATAGAGAGGCTTCTGCTGTTTTGCTAGTCTGGTATCATAAGACTGAATTCAACACAGAAGTTCTCTCAGCATAGTGAAAATGCCGAGACAAGGGAAGGTATCACAAACAAAAGAAATGGAGGAAGACTGGATATAAAGTTCAAAACCATGCTTATAAGGTTTTTTCAAGAATCTCCTAGAAAAGATGGATAAAATTAGTGAGACCCAAGAGGAGATGAAAAAGAACCAACTAGAGATGCAAAAGAACCAACTAAAAATTAAACATACACTGACTGAATTAAAAAATATTGTACAGAGACCTAACAGCATACCACAGGAAGGCAAGTATCAAGTCAAAAATTTGAAATATAAAGAATCAGAAAACACTCAACTGGAAAAGCAAGAAGAGAAAAGAATCCAAATAAGTGAAGATAATGTAAGGAGCCTCTGGGACAGCTTTAAGCATACCAACATCAGAATTATGGGGGTGCCAGAAGAAGAGAGAGAGCAAGATACTGAAAATCTACTTAAAGAAATAATGACTGAAAACTTCCCACATCTGGAAAAAGAAATAGACTTACAAGTCCAGGAAGCACCCAGAACCCCATATAAAAGAAATCCAAAGAAGACTACACCGAGACACATCATAATTAAAATACCAAGAGCAAAAGAGAAAGAGAGAATATTAAAAGCAGCAAGAGAAAAACAGTTCATTACCTACAAGGGAGCACCCATATGACTGTCAGCTGATTTCTCAACAGATATGATGCAGGCCAGACAGGAGTGGCAAGAAATTTTCAATGTGATGAATAGCAAGAACCTACAACGAAGAATACTTTATCCAGCAAAGCTATCATTCAGAATATCAATCAAATAAAGAGCTTCACAGATAAGAAAAAGCCAAATAAGTTCATCAACTCCAAACCAGTATTACATGAACTGCTGAAAGGTACTCTTTTAGAAGAGGAAGAAGTAAAAGGTAAAAGATAAAAAATTATGAGCAACAAATACGTATCTATCAAAAAGTGAATCTGAAAATTAAGGGAATTGAAGATTTGATCAACAGAATAAACTGGTGAATATAATAGAATTGGGAGCACAGAAAGGGAGTGGACTGATAATTCTCAGGGGGAAAGGGTGGAAGGGTGTACAGGGAGAAACTGGAGAAAAATCATATACCTATGGAGGAGGCCAACAGGAGGGAGGTAAGGGTAGAAGGAAGGGTGGGAGCCGGGTGGAGGGGAACTATGGAGAGGAAAAAAAGAGAAACAAATATAATAATCTGATTAATAAAGATTTAAAAATAACTAAATAAAATAAAATATAGAAAATTATCAAGAGGGGGAAGTTTTTTATTTGGAAAATCAAAGCCAAATCCTATATTATAAGCTTTTTAAATTTTAAATATAATTTTAATGGATTTATCATAAAGTTGATTTAAATGTTAAAACTTATACATTTCATAATGTAAAGAGCATTATAACATTTGAATATATATAAATAAAGGACAGATTACTTTAATATTTTTGAAAAGTTTATAATTTTGTCCTTGTTATCTTTTTAATAATAATAATAATAATATTAATATATGAGTTTGATAACCAAAACCAATCCCCAAGATTTGTACATAGACATATATTTTGTGTAAATGTTAATGCTCTTTTACTGTTTTAGATATTGAATATTTCCTTATCTTTAGTTTCCTTAGAATGCAGCTTGAAAATCACAAGTAGCTAAAATCATGTAAAGCATGTAATATGTAAGTACCAGTACATTGATAAATCCAGGATTCATTTTCTCTATAATTAAAAATAAGCTTGCTATATATACACTGAATCATGAAGAAGAAAAAAAAAGTCCAACATGGAGGAAGAAATATAACTAAGGTCTTGAATGCATAAGAAAAGTATAGACTTGACTTTCCTTGGACCAATGTCTTCTCTAATTGTTGGAGACCAAATATTGTTTTCACTAGGTGGATGTAATTGTTCTCACTAGGTGGATTTAAATGGGAGGCCAGAAGGCTGGCAAACCTTGATTGCTCTGAAAGGTCAGAGCTGATTACTCATTGTTTAGTTGAAACTATCTGTTTGTATCATGTTAATTTCTGTTATTTCCTGCCTAAAGGCTAGGGGTGTGTCCCAAAGCCTTAATAAAAGGGAGAAAAAGGCCAGAGCAAAATGGCAGTCCTTCCCACTAGAGGAAGGCTCCA
>PVJN01032713.1:0-23959 GCA_004026805.1 Lasiurus borealis | reverse complement strand
TATTGTGTGTTCACCACCTCCCGTCAAGTCTCCTTCCATCACCATTTATCTTCCATTTACTTTACCCTCTCCCACCTCCCCCCACTCTCTGGTAATCACCATACCATTTTCTATGATTGCGAGATGTTACTTTTCATATTTTTTTCTTAATCCCTTCACCTTTTTCACCCAGTCCCCCAACGACCTTCCTCTCTGACAGCTGTCAGTCTGTTTCCTGTATCTATGAGTCTGTTTCTATTTTGTTTGTTAGTTTATTTTGTTCATTACATTCCACATAATACTCTCCACGTTCATCTGTGCTATCACAAAAGGTAAGATTTCCTTCCTTTTTTATTATTTATTTATTTTTTATTGACACTACTACAGGTGTCCTTATTTTCCTCTCCTTTGCCTACCTCCACCCAGCCACTGCCACCCCTTCCCTCTGGCTATCACCACACTGTTGTGTCTATGGGTTATACATGTATGCTCTTTGGCTAATCCCTGTTTTCACCAGTCAAGCCCTTCCCCTTCCTCTCTGACAGCTCAGTCTGTTCCATGTATCCTTGCCTCTGTTTCTATTTAGCTCATCAGTTTATTTAATTAATTAGATTCTATATATAAATAATATGGTATTTGTCTTTTTATGACTGGTTTATTTCACTTACATAATAACCTACAAGATTTATTTCTTTTTTATGGCTGAGTAGTATTCCATGTGGAAATGTACCACAGCTTTTTATCTTCTCATCTATTGATGGGCACTTGGGTTGTTTCCGGATTTGGGTTATTGTAAACAACACTGCAATGAACATAGGGGTACATATAGTCTTTTGAATTAGCGTTTTGGGTTTCTTCAGATATATTCCCAGGAGTGGAATTGCTGGGTCATAAGGCAGTTCCATTTTTAGTTTTTTGAGGAAACTCCATACTGCTTCTCAGAGTGGCTGCACCAATCTGCATTCTCACCAACAGTGCACAAGGGTTCCTTTTCTCCACATCCTCACCAACACCTGTTCTTTGTTGACTTATTGATGATAGCCATTCTGACAGGTTTTGAAGTGATATCTCATTGTGATTTTAATTTCCATTTCTCTAATGATTAGTGACATTGAGCATCTTTTCATATATCTATTGGACATCTGTGTGTCCTCTTTGGAGAAGTGTTTATTTAGGTCCTATGCCCATATTTTAATTTGATTGTTCTTTTTGGTGTTGAATTGTCAAAGTTCTTTATAAAATTTGGATATTAACCCCTTATAAGATATCTCATTAATGAATACGTATATTCTCCCATTCAGTGGGTTGTCTTTTCATTTTGTTGATGGCTTCCTTTGCTGTACAAAAAATTTTTAGTTTGATGTAGTCCTGTTTATTTTTTCTTTTGTTTCCCTTGCCTGAGGAGATATATAAAAAAATATTGTTACAATAAATGTCTGAGATTTTACTGCCTATGTTTTCTTCCTGGATTTTTATGGTTTTGAGTATAACATTTAAATCTTTAATCCATTTTGAATTTATTTGTGTGAATGATGTAGGAAGGTTGTTTAGTTTCACCTTTTTGCAAGTATCTGTCCAATTTTCCCAAAACTATTGAATAGACTACCTTTACCCCATTGTATATTCATGCCTCCTCTGTCAAATATTAATTGACCATAAATCCTTGGGTTTATTTCTGGGCTCTCTATTCTGTTCCATTGACCTATATATCTATTTTTATACCACTAATATGCTGTTTTGACTACTATGGCCATGTAGTGTAGTTTGATATTAGATAGTTTGATTTAACTTTGTTTTTCTTTCTCAAGATCACTATTGCTATTTAGGGTCTTTGGTGGGTTCATATAAATTTTTGAAACAGTTTTTCGGGTTCTGTGAAATACTTATTGATATCTTTATGGGAATTGCATTGAATCTGTGGATTGCTATGGGAAATACAGTGGTACCTTGAGATACGAGTGCCCTAACATACGAGATTTTTGAGATATGAGCCGAGAGCGAGCAATTTTTGCTTTGGAATACAAGCAACATGACCCACCAGTTTACTGCGACTCGAGCATCTCATAGTTTCCTATGCCTCAAGGTTACAGAACGAATTAAACTCGTATCTTGAGGTACCACTGTATGTACATCTTTTAAAATTAAATCTTTATTATTCAGATTATTACATTTGTTTCTCTTTTTTCCCCTCCATAGCACCCCTCCACCCAACTCCCACCCTTCCCTCTGCCCTTACCTCCCTCCCATTGACCTCATTCATAGGTGTATAATTTTTGTCCAGTCTCTCCCTGTACATCCCTCACCTCTTTCCCCCTGAGAATTATCAGTCCACTCCCTTTCTGTGCTTCTGATTCTATTATATTCATCAGTTTATTCTGTTGATCAAATTTTTAATTAATTTAATTTTTAGATTCACTTGTTGATAGATATGTATTTGTTGTTCCTAATTTTTTGGCTTTTACCTTTTTCTTCTTCCTCTTCTAAAAGAGTACCTTTCAGCATTTCATATAATACTGGTTCGGAGTTGATGAACTCCTTTAGCTTTTTTTTTTTTTTTTAAATCTGTGAAGCTCTTTATCTGCCCTTCAATTCTGAATGATAGCTTTGCTGAATAGATTATTCTTGTTGTAGGTTCTTGCTATTCATCACGTTGAATATTTCTTGCCACTCCCATCTGGCCTGCATAGTTTCTGTTGAGAAATCAGCTGACAGTCATATGGGTGCTCCCTTGTAGGTAATGAACTGTTTTTCTCTTGCTGCTTTTAATATTCTTTGTCTTTTGCTCTTGGTATTTTAATTATGATATGTCTTGGTGTAGTCCTTTTTGGATTCCTTTTATATGGGTTCTGTGTGCTTCCTGGACTTGTAAGTCTATTTCTTTTACCAGATGTGGGAAGTTTTCAGTCATTCTTTCTTTTTTTTTAAAAAATATATTTTATTGATTTTTTACAGAGAGGAAGGGAGAGAGATAGAAAGTCAGAAACATCGATGAGAGAGAGATATCTATCAGCCGCCTCCTGCATGCCCCTGACCGGAATCGAATCCAGGACCCTTCAGTTCGCAAGCCGACGCTCTATCCACTGAGCCAAACCGGTCTCGGCTCAGTCATTATTTCTTTAAATAGGTTTTCAGTATCTTGCTCTCTCTCTTCTTCTGGCACCCCCACAATTCTGATGTTGGTATGCTTGAAGCTGTCCCAGAGGCTCCTTACATTATTTTCACATTTTTGGATTCTTTTCTCTTCTTGCTTTTCCAGTTGAGTGTTTTCTGCTTCTTTATATTTCAAATATTTGACTTGATTCTTGCCTTTCTCTAGTCTGCTGTTAGGACTCTGTATAATATTTTTTATTTCAGTCAGTGTATGTTTAATTTCTAGTTGGTCCTTTTTCATCTCCTTTTGGCTCTCACTAACTTTATCCAACTTTTCTAGGATATTCTTGAAAAACCTTATAAGCAGTTTTTTTTAACTCTATATCCAGTCATTTGTTTTCCTCCATTTCTTTTGTTTGTGATCCCTTCCTTTGTCTTGGCATTTTCACTATGCCAGGAGAATTTCTGTGTTGGATTCAGCCTTATGATACCAGACTTGCAAAACCGCAGAAGCCTCTCTGTTGAGTTTGGGATGGATGGAGTCTCAGGGCTTAAGGGACCGCCTTGCCTTCCAGTCGGCCCCGCCCACCATCGCCCCTGAGTCTCACATGACTGGGTAATCGCTGGAGTGGTCCTTGTGCATGCACACAGTGCCTCTAGACCACTGCCTTTCTGGCTCCCCTGTGCTCCAGGACCACAGGAGTCTAGGTCCTCAGGGTTTCACCCGAAACAGGGGCTTAGTGGAGTCAGAAGTGGCACAGTTGGGAGGGTCTCTCGAAAGCCAGTGGCACAATCAGCAGTCTGTCTTCTGTGCAGTGCTGTGTGTGCCACCAGACTTCTGATCTTTTGTGACTCCCCTATATTTCCGTGCACCTCTCCCTTTTCACAGTCCAAACTCCCCCCGTATGAGTTTCGGCTGGATCTGGGGTTTAGTGTCGTAGGATAAGGGGTTCAATGCCTTTGAAAGTCTCTGTTTCCCTCCTGCCAGAGAAAACAAGCCAGGTACTTCAGCACCTGCTCTCTCCACATGTGTGTGTCCATATCTCAGCTTTTTTCAGCTCCTCTGGGTCTCTGTGAGCCCCTCTCTTTCCCTCTAGTTGTAGAATTTCCACTCAGCCAGCTTTCCTGTGGTTCTGGATGATGTCCGTTCTGTCTTTTAGTTGTAGTTTTGAAATTGTTGTGCGAGGCAGCAGTGTAGGTGTTTACTTATGCCGCCATCTTGAATTCTCCCCAAATATGGACATTTTAATAACACTAATTCTCCCTATCTATGAACACTGTATATGCTTCCACTTATTTGTATCTTCTTCCATTCTTTTCTTTAGTGTCATATAAGTTTACAAGCACAGGTCTTTTATATCCTTGGTTAAATTTATTTCTAGATATTTTATTCCTTTTGAAGCAATTATGAATAGGATTTTCTTTTTTCTTTCTGATAGTTTTTTTGGTGAATAAAAATAAAACTAACTTAAGGACATTTCTTTTTTTTCTTTAAGAGTACAAGTAACTTTTATTATATTTTATTTTAGATTTTATTTTTTAATTTAATACATCTTTATTGTTCAGATTATTACAATTATTCCTCTTTTTTTCCCCATAACTTTCCTCCATCTGGTTTCCATCCCATCCTCTGCCTTTACACTGCCCTCCCCACTGTCCTCATCCATAGGTGTATGATTTTTATCCAGTCTCTTCTTGCACCCCCACACTCCTTCCCCACGAATTGTCAGTCGACTCCCTTTCTGTGTTCCTGATTCTACTATATTCACCAGTTTATTCTGTACATCAGATTTTTTTGTTCACTTGATTTTTAGATTCACTGTTGATAGATATGTATTTGTTGTTTATAATTCTTTTTCTTCTTCCTCTTCTTAAAGAATACCTTTTAGCATTTCATATAATACTAGTTTGGTGGTGATGAACTCCTGTAGCTTTTTCTTATCTGTGAAGCTCTTTATCTGTCCTTCAATTCTGAATGGTAGTTTTGCTGGGTAGAGTAATCTTAGTTGTAGGTTCTTGCTATTCATCACTTTGAATATTTCTTGCCACTCCCCTCTGGCCTGCATAGTTTCTTTTGAGAAATCAGCTGACAATTAATTGTATGAGTGCTCCCTTATAGGTAATTAACTGTTTTTCTCTTGCTGCTTTCAAGATTCTCTCTTTGTCTCCTGCTCTCGGCATTTTAACGATGATGTGTCTTGGTGTGGTCCCCTTTGGATTCCTTTTGTTTGGGGTTCTGTGTGCTTCCTGGACTTGTAAGTCTATTTCTTTCACCAGGTGGGGTAAATTTTCAGTCATTATTTCTTCAAATAGGTTTTCAGTATCTTGCTCTCTCTCTTCTTTTGGCACCCCCATAATTCTGATGTTGGTGCACTTGAAGTTGTCCCAGAGGTTCCTTACACTATCTTCACATTTTTGGATTCTTTTTTCTTTTCCAATTGAGTGTTTTCTGCTTCTTTGTATTTCAAATCTTTTTTTTTCTTTGACTTGATTCTTGTGATCCTCTATTCTGCTGTTAAATCTCTGTATAGTATTTTTTATTTCAGTCATTGTATGCTTAATTTCTAGTTGGTCCTTTTTCATATCCTCGAAGGCCTTGCTAAATTTATCAGCCTTTTCTAGAAAATTCTTGAAAAACCTTTTAACCATGGTGGTGTTTTTTTTTTAAATATACTTTACTGATTTTTTACAGAGAAGAAGGGAGAGAAATAAAGAGAGAGAAATATTGATCAGCTGACTCCTGCACACCCCCTACTGGGGATGTGCCTGCAACCAAGGTACATGCCCTTGACTGAAATCAAACCTGGAACCTTTCAGTCCACAGGCCAACCCTCTATCTACTAAGCCAAACCAGTTTTGGCATAACCGTGGTTTTGAACTCTATATCCAGTCATTTGCTTTCCTCTATTTCTTTCATTTGTGATCCATTTATTTGTCTCCACATTTTGGCTGCTTCCCTGAGTTGGTAGAGTAACTTTGTGTGCTAGGTGTTCTATATGGCCCAGTGGCTCAGCCTCCCTAGTTACCTGAGGTGGACTCTCTTGGTGCACCCCTTTGTGGGCTGTGTGCATAGTCTTGTTGTAGTTAAGCCTTGATTGTTGTTGGTATCACTGGGAAGAATTGACCTGTGATACCAACCAATTGACTGTGAGGATAAGTTGTGTGTATACTGGGAGAACTTTTGCGCTAGAGACACCCTTATGAGACTTGCAAAAGCCTCTGTGCTCCACTTGGATGCGGAAAAGTCTTAGGGCAGAGCATACAGCATTGGTTTCTTGTCAGCCCTGCCCTAATAAGCCCCTGTGTCTCATTGTCTCATGGTAATCACTGTAAACACTTGTGAAAGTCACTCTTGAGTTCTGTGTTTTGCCAGGCCATTCAGTTTCTCCCCAAATGAGTCTGGATCCCCAGAGTCTCACTGGAACTGAAGTTCAGTGCAGTTGGGAGCTTTTGTCTCCCTCCTGCCCTCTACACAGGTGTGTCTCAGTACCTCTGCCTTCCATAGTTCCTCTGAGTCTCAATTTGCTTTTTTCTTTCCTGATAGTCTAGTTTTACCCCATATGAGTCCTGGTTCCCAGAGTCTCACCCGGAACTGGAGTTCAGCACAGTTGGGAGCTTTTGTCTCTCTCCCACTTGAGAAAGCCATCCATGCACTAAGTTGCCAGTCCTCTTCATGTATGCGTCTCAGTACCTCTGCCTTCTGCAGCAACTCGGAGTCGTAGTGTGCTTTTCTCTTTTTTTCTAGTTGTAGAATTTCCACTCAGCTAGCCTTTTTATGGTTCTGAATGAAGTCCATTTTGCCTTTTAGTTGTAGTTTTGAAATTGTTGTGTAAGGCAGCAATTTAGGTATTTACTCAATACTGCCATCTTGGTTTCTCCATGGATATTTATTTTGTATCCTACTACTTTACTGAATTCATTTATCAGTTATAGTAGGGTTGTTGTTTTTTGGTAAAATCTTTAGGGTTATTTATATACAATATCATGTCATCTACAAATAATGACAGTTTTCTTTTTCCTTTCCAATTTGGATGCCTTTTTTCTTTTCTTCTTGTCTGATCACTGTGACTAGAATTTCCAGTACTATATTGAATAAGAGTGGTGAAAACAGACATCCCTGTCTTGTTCCCTATTTCATTTGAATTCCAGCATGTTTGGGGAACATCACCTTTTTTCCCTTGGAGCTTCCCTTTTGTAAAATAATATTTATATTTAAAGAACATTCATTCATTCATGCAATACATATTGTTAGAGCCTCAGTCCTGTGTCTGAAATGTGTGTGTACATGCATGTGCATGTGTGTATGTGAATGCATGTGCAAGGACAGGCAGGAGTGCTTGAGTAGATAAATCTGATCTTCCAGGCAGGACCCATGGGAACAGATTGCATAGGGCATTAGAACTGCCTCATAGCTCATGAAATATTATTTAATTTTTCTTTATTTTGGTTCTTTTTCCAGTTACATTATTATTAACTAGAGGTCCAGTGCAGAATTCGTGCACCAGTGGGGTTCCTTGGCCTGAGCTGCAGGACTGAGTTGAAACCAGCTCTCCAACATTCTTCAAGGAGTCCTGGATTGCAAGAGGGTGCAGGCCAGGCCTCGGGACCCTACCAGTACATGTATCAGGGCAGAGAGGGATGCAGGAGGTTGGCCAGCAGGGGAGGGACTGCAGGAGGGCTCCAGGGCATGTCCACCCATCTTGCTCAGTCCCAATAGGTCAGACCCCAGTAGCAAGCTAATCTACCAGAGTGTCTTCCCCCTCGTGGACAGTGCACATCATAGCGAGTGGTTGAGCAGCCTTAGCATATATTAGCATATTATGCTTTTATTGGTTGAACAGATGACTGGATGATGAAACACTTAGCATATTAGGTTTGTATTATAAAGGATAACTTTCTTTAGTTTTTTATATCAAAAGAAAAAAAAGTAATCACTGCTTTTGGATTTTTGAAAAGGATTTTGGAAAGGTTGCAGCAGAGTCTGTCTTGATTTTGTTTCCTTAATGGGGATTGTTTTTGTAGATTGTGCTGGATGAGAAAGTCAAAGCTGATGTTTATCTCGGCTCCAACTTCACTCCTTGGTCATACTTGTTTCTGTTTTACCTGCAGGGGCCAATGTGAATGCAGCAAAGCTTCATGAAACAGCCCTTCATCACGCGGCCAAGGTGAAGAATGTGGACCTCATTGAGATGCTGATTGAATTTGGAGGCAACATCTATGCACGAGACAACCGGGGGAAGAAGCCCTCTGACTATACGTGGAGTAGCAGTGCCCCTGCCAAGTGCTTTGAGCACTATGAAAGTGAGGCCAGGCTCTCCTTGTTGTTGTTTGAATGATGCAATGCATTGTAGAATGGCAATGAGATACTTGTGCATGAAACTCTGCTCTGACAATATATTAGTTAATTTATGAGTAAATAAATAATTTCAGACTAATTCCTATGAGGCTGAGAATATAGATCCAACCCTCACTGTTCAGGAAACAGAGTACAAACGATCTGGCTAAGGATTAGATGTCTTCTTTGTAAACAAAATTTTAAATGAGTTTACATAGTATTAGAGTCACAAGAGGCTTCAAACACCTATCAGTTGAAAAAAAAGATTTATTCAAATTTTTGCCAGCCTTTCCCAACTCCAATCCATTATGAACTTAGAGGCAAACTCCATCCATATCTGTCAGCTAATAATTTCGTGGGAGATAATGTTTCTTTTATAAATAATTTGGGGAACAAAGTAACACAGGAAAATGAATTTTGCCAGTAATTCTTTTTATTTTTTCCTTTTGAAGACTGCTGTATTTCAATTTTTTTCATAAATTGAGAAAACTCTCTTTGGTTAATTTATATTTTTGTCAAACACAGATCATTATAAAAGGCAGGTCCTCAAGGCCAGGCTCTGTTTTGCAAATGTCCCAGTGATTTATCTGCCAGGGACCTCCAGGTATCTTCCATCATTAGCCCTAGCCTTAATCACATTCTGAGCCCCAGTTACAGGCTTGTCTGTAGTCCTGAGGTCTTGACCCTCTGCACTAGGATGTGCATTGTGTACTCTGCTGGAGATGGGATGTGCATCAGTTCTCCTGAGATCTAGTTGTGCCCTGCAGCCCTCATTGGTCTGGAGCAGCAAGAGCAGGCAGCCTGGACTAACTTTCTCCCTGTCCTTCGTTTGTTTGGAAGTTTGACAAGCAATCCTCTAGCTGTAGATTGGTGCATTGCTGACAAATCCATGTGCTAGGGTTATAACATTATGGGGCAAAAGTCAAACACACACACATTCACACAAAGCAAAAACCTACACCTTTCCAATCCTCCTTTCCTCCCACCCTACCACACACAAAATGAAATCCCTCTGGACATCACTGGAATTCCATTTTCTGCTCTTGTGTCCTTGGGCCCTGGCTGTCCTTCCTGGTAGCTTTCAAAAGAAGACTTGTAAGGCATGTCCTATTTTTAGGGAAGGAAGGTGGTTCCAGTTCTTGATATATATATATATATATATATATATATATATATATATATATATATATATATATATATATAGTTTAAATATATTTATTGATTTCAGAGAGGAAGGGAGAAAGAGGAAGAGATAGAAACATCAATGATGAGAAAGGATCATTGACTGGCCGCCTTCTGCACGCCCCTCCTGGGGACCAAGCCTGAAACCCAGGCATGTGCCCTTGGCTAGAATCAAACCTTGGACCCTTCAATCCACAGACTAATGCTCTACCCACTGAGCCAAGCTGGCTAGGGCCAATTGATATTTTTAAAAATATATTTTTATTGATTTTAGAGAGGAAGGGAGATGGGGAGAGAGAGGGAGAAAAATCAGTGATGAGAAAGAATCATTGATTGGCCTCCTGCATACTCCCTACTGGGGATGGAGCCCACAAGCCATGCATGTACCCTGACCAGGAATCAAACCGTGACCTGGTTCATGGATCGACATTCAACCATTGAGTCATACTGGCTAGGCTAGTTCTTGATACTTTTAGGTTGAAGGGTGTTAATCTATGTTCAACTATGTTAAGCTAATCTCATGTGCTTCGTGTCCCTCTTTTCCAGAGACACCATTAACACTGTCACAACTCTGCAGAGTGAGCTTGAGGAAGGCCACTGGTGTCCGAGGACTGGAGAAAATCGCCAAGCTGAACATCCCTTCCCGGCTCATTGATTACCTTTCCTACAACTGAGATGCAGGCACAAGAGGCAGGATAGGGCCGGTGGCACTCTGGCTGCTGGCCTTGCCGAGCCCAGTGTTGTTTGTCTGAAACCCTCTGTTGCTATAGATAGAACAACGTTCCCTGAGTCCCATTGACCGTTCTGTTTCATCTTCTCTGTGGACTCCTGGAGAATATTTCCAAGGCATTGGGAAGCCCTGCCTCAGCTTCTGCTGGGACCTTGGCCCTGTGCTAGCTCTCTGGAACTTTGCTCTAACTCTCGTGTTCCCAGGGTCCAGCTGTCCTCTTTTCACTGACCTTCCTCAGCAGGACTCTCAGGAAAGAGACTGTTCTGTGAGCACAGGGAAAGGCAAGCAGGGCTGGAGCCCAGGGTATTGCTGTTGATTTCCACATGTCTGGGAGATCCAGGGGTGCGGTGCCATCTCTAATTCATTCAGCACTTTGCAGCCATGGGGGGTTCAAAAGGATGGCCTGAGCCACAGGGGGTGGGCCTGTGGGACGTGAGGTCCTGACCACGTGGCCTTGGATGGATGCATTAGTGACATCCTGCCACTTAGATGCGTTTTTCTGGAGCCAAGGGTGGGCACTTTCCAAGGCCCACCTCCACCCAGGTGTAACCATTACTCAGGGACTTTGTACGGGTTTTATGGGGGAAGCTCAGAGAGTTTATTCCCCACAACCAGCACAGTGTTTCATAGGGAGTTTTTCTTTAGTTTTAGGTCTCAACTGAAAATGTTTATGTGAGGGATAAACTTTCAGAAGATATATAGGATGGACATAGGCAAGGTGAAGGGGTGTTAGCAGACATGAATAGTCATTTTCAATGTGAAAGATTGTTAAGAAATGCTTTGGAGATTATTTTTAATCACTTTATGGTTGTCAAATGAATTCTTTCTTCCCTAAATTTTGTTAACTCCTTGAA
Organism: Lasiurus borealis; assembly: GCA_004026805.1. NCBI lineage: Eukaryota > Metazoa > Chordata > Mammalia > Chiroptera > Vespertilionidae > Lasiurus > Lasiurus borealis. The sequence continues at coordinate 12,789 of PVJN01032713.1, read as the reverse complement.
GGTCTGAGATTGGTAGAAGAGGTTGCCAGCACCCAGTGGATATTATCAACCATTGATTCATGCATTCTGTAGATATCTGTAGAACATCTATTATGCTTAAGGCATTGTCTCAGTGCTTTGACCTGGATAGGAATCAGTCTCATTAATGATAAGCTTGGGAAAAAAGAGTTTTGCAATCTGTTTCTATAGCAATAGAAACAAGTAGTTCTACGTTATAAGTCATATGGTGAACTAGTAAGAATATTCAGATTGCAGTTGTCTGCATAAGTTTCTGTATTGTAATAAAAAACAAATAAAAAACCAGGGATTGAAACTAGGTGATTTTGCATAATTAGTTCAGATATATTTGGTTTATGGGGAAACAGAGAAGGTCCCACTTGTGATCACCCCAGAAATGTGGACGTTACCACATTCTTCCAGAGTGTAGAATAGGGTGAACCTGAACTGTTGTTCAAGGTAATGCCAAGTGTGCTACACAACCAGAAGTGTCTGCACAGGGTTACTTGGGTGGGGCCCCAGATCTAATGGAAAGTTTCAAGCTGATTGTACAGTTATTTTCCATCTCATTGTTCCAGCTATGGATACATCATTCTATGCTGAGAGTAAGAGCCACTGCGATTTGGTTACAGTCTTAAATACAAGTTCTGGGTAAATCATTGTTTCTGTATGTACTAATAACAATGGGGAAAAAAGCACTGGGTTCTGCCTTTCATCTTTGTAACAGAAACTTGCCTCTAGCAATGAGCTGGTAACATTTCCATAAGTGGGTGCACAGAGTACAGAATCGCAGCCCCACACTCACTGCTCAATAAAGGTGTTGAGTAGAGTCCATTCTTGTGTTCATATGTTTTTTTTCTTGTTGGGAGCAGAAACTGGATGAGCTTCATCCTGTGTGCATTCGGAGGGGCTGCTGTCATCTTCCCATACTTTGGAAGATCAAGTTATATATACTAGGTCTGTGCCTGTCATTCCCATCTTCCTGTTTCTCTTTTTGTCTCCTAAGGCTGATCTCAGGGCCACCATCATGTGGAGAACTACTGCCCAAGGGATCAGCTGACTAAGATTTTAGGCCTCCTCCCAGTCTGTACTCACCCCTCAGCCCCAGCTTTACTGACTGTAATGGACAAATAAACTGTCTGTACCCTTAAGAAGAGGTGTGACTCTGGACATGGATCTTCCCAGCTGCAGAAGAGGGATAGAAGGTTAGACTTTGATCATTAAAAGGATGTTGATGATCAACTATTAAATCTTACAGATGAGAAATGGAGCCCTGCTAGCCACCTGGGTTTTTTGAGGCTGAAACTAGGTGATTAAAAGATTCTCTGGGAGAGAATCCAAGATGGCGGCATAGGTAAACACCTACAATGCTGCCTTGCACAATTTCAAAACTACAACTAAAAGACAGAACGGACATCATCCAGAACCACAGGAAAGCTGGTGGAGTGGAAATTCTACAACTAGAAGGAAAGAGAGGGACTCACAGAGACCCAGAGGAGCTGTGAAAAGCTGAGGTACAGAGACGCACGCATGGAGAGAGTGGGTGACAGCGAACCTGGCTGGCTTTCTCTGGCAGGAGGGAGACGGAGACTCTCAAAGGCATTGAACTCCTTGCCCTACGACATTGAACCCCAGACCCAGCTGAAAATCATTTGGGGGGAGTTTGGACTGTGAAGGGGGAGAGGTGCAAGGAGATTTAGGGGAGTCACAAAAGATCAGAGGCCTGGTGGCGTATAAGGTGTTTCGCATGGAGGACCAACTGCTGATTGTGCTGCTGGCTTTCCGGAGTGGGCGGGAGACAGACCCTCCCAGCTGTGCCACTTCTGACTCCACTGGGCCCCAGTTTCGAGCAAAACCCTGAGGACACAGACTCGTGTGGTCCCAGAGCACAGGGGAGCAGGAAAGGCAGCAGTCTAGAGGCACTGTCAGGGAGTGTGGGTGCACAGGGACTGCTCCAGCCATTACCCAGTCACATGAGACTCAGGGGCCATGGAGGGCGGGGCCGACTGGAAGGCAAGATGGTCTCTTAAGCCCTGAGACTCCACGCATCCCAAGCTCAACAGAGAGGCTTCTGCAGTTTTTCAAGTCTGGTATCATAAGGCTGAATCCAACACAGAAGTTCTCCCAGCATAGTGAAAATGCTGAGACAAGGGAAGGGATCACAAACAAAAGAAATGGAGGAAAACAAATGATTGGCTATAGCGTTCAAAACCACACTTATAAGGTTTTTCAAGAATATGCTAGAAAAGATGGATAAATTTAGCAATTCCCAAAAGGAGATGGAAAAGGATCAACTAGAGATGCAAAAGATCCAACTAGAGATGGAAAAGGACCAACTAGAGATGATAAAGAACCAAATAGAAATTAAACAAACACTGACTGAAATAAAAAATAATATACAGAGACCTAACAGCAAACTAGTGGAAGGCAAGAATCAAGTAAAAAAATTGAAATATAAAGAATCAGAAAACACTCAACTGGGAAAGCAAGAAGAGAAAAGAATCCAAAAATGTAAAGATAATGTAAGGAGCCTCTGGGACAGCTTCAAGCTTACCAACATCAGAATTGTGGGGGTGCCAGAAGAAGAGAGAGAGCAAGATACTGAAAACCTACTTAAGAAATAATGACTGAAAACTTGCCATATCTGGTTAAAGAAATAGACTTACAAGTGCAGGAAACACACAGAACCCCATATAAAAGGAATCCAAAAAGGACCACACCAAGACGCATCATAATTAAAATACCAAGAGCAAAAGACAAAGAGAGAATATTAAAAGCAGCAAGAGAAAAACAGTTCATTACCTACAAGGGAGCACCCATACTACTGTCAGCTGATTTGGGACTCGCTAAATTTATCCATCTTTTCTAGGCTATTCTTGAAAAACCTTATAAGTTTTGAAAAACCCATTAAAATACCAATGTCATATTTCACAGACCTAGAAAGAACTCTCCAAAAATTTCTCTGGAATGAAAAAGACCTCGAATAGCCACAGGAATCCTAAGAAAGAAGAATAAAGTGTGGTGGGATCTCAATACCAGATTTCAAGCTGTATTACAATGCCACTGTTCTCAGAACAGCCTGGTACTGGCACAAGAACAGACATATAGATCAATGGAATAGAATAGAGAATCCAGATATCTATCCAAACCACTATGCTCAATTAATATTTGACAAAGGAGGCATTAACATTCAATAGATTCAGGACAGTCTCTTCATTAAATGGTGTTGGGAGAATTGGGCAGATACATGCAAAAAAATGAAACTAGACCACCAACTTACACCATACACAAAAATAAACCCTAACTGGATACAGGATTTAAACCTAAAATGGGAAATCATAAAAATACTAGAGGAATCCACAGGCAGCAAAATCTCAGATATATGTCGAAGGAACTTTTTCACTGATACTGCTCCAAGGGCAATGGAAAATAAAGAGAAAATAACCAAATGGGACTACATAAAAATAAAAAGCTTTTTCACAGCAAAAGAAACCATCAACAAAACAACAAGAAAGCCCACTATATGGGAGAACATATTTGCAAATGTTATCTCTGATAAATGTTTAATCTCCAATATCTACAGGCAACTTATACAACTTAATAAAAGGAAGATAAATGATCCAATAAAAAAATGGGCAACGGACCTAAATAGAACCTTTTCTAAAGACGACAGAAGGAACGCCAAGAGACACATGAAAACATGTTCAAAGTCACTAAGCATCTGAGAGATGCAAATCAAAACGACAATGCGATATCATCTTACACCTGTCAGAATGGCAATCATTAACAAATCAACAAAAGACAAGTGTTGGCGAGGATTCGGAGAAAAAGGAACCCTTGTGCACTGCTGGTGGGAATGCAGACTGGTGCAGCTACAGTGGAGAACAGTATGGAGTTTCCTCAAAAAACTAAAAATGGAACTCCCATTTGACCCACTAATCCCACTCCTAGGAATATATCCTAAGAAACACCAATCAGAAAGGATATATGCACCCTTATGTTCATAGCAGCATAATTTATAATATCTAAGATTTGGAAACAGCGTAGGTGCCTGCCAGCAGATGAGTGGATCAGAAAACTATGGTACATCTACACAATGGAATACTATGCTTCCATAAAAAAGAAGGAATTCTTACCATTTGCAGCAACTTGGATGGAACTGGATAGCATTATGCTAAGTGAAATAAGCCAGGGAATGAAAAAAAATCACATAATCTCACTCATTTATGGAAAACAAAGAACATTATAAACTGATGAACAAAAAGATAGATACAGAGGCCATAAAGCATCGAACAGATTGTCAAATTACAGTGGGAATATTAGGGAGAGGTGAATACTAGGGGGTGAGGGCATATATGGGAGTGGAGTGCAGGAGGCAATGGGAAGATATGTACACATGTAATACATTGATAAAAATGAAAAAAATAAAAGTAGTTTGAAAAAGAAATAAATTAATAGACAATACAGTGTAGGTAACTGAGGATATCTGTGCTTATGGTAAATGTATAAAATCATGGAACACACATGCCTGCATCATGCTATGCTTACCTCTGGGTGAGGAAGTCATCTGTGACTTAGGAATAGGAACAAAGGAGACTTCATTTCTCTGTGATATTTAGTTTTTTAAAAAAAGATATGAAGCAAATATGAAGAATGCTGCTATTTGTTCATATGTGTCATTCTCCATTTTTTTTTAAAACCATGATTTCCTTTTAATTCATGTTTCCTTTTTGGTTGATACTTTGGTAACAAGTAGGTCTCCACCTCTCAAGAATATTGCATCTGAACAAGCTGAGCCTGTGAACACAGGCCCTAAAACAGGGCTTTTGGAATAACAAGAACAGCAAAACCAGCTTTTTCTTCAGTTAGAAAGGGACTGTGAGTCAGAGTCCAAGCTCTACTTTCTTATGATAATTTATTTTTAATTTAATAAATCTTTATTGTTCAGACTATTATAATTCTTCCTCTCCCCCCTGCCCATAACTCCTTTCCACCAAGTTCTCATCCCACCCTCTGCCTTTACCTCCTCCCCATTGTCCTCATCCATAGGTGTACGATTTTTGTCCAGTCTCTCCCTGCACCCCTCTCACCTTTTTCCCCCTGAGAATTGTCAGTCCACTCCCTTTCTATGCCCCTGATTTTATTATATTTACCAATCTATTCTGTTTCTTAGATTTGTTTATTCACTTGATTTTTAGATTCACTTGTTGATAGATATGTATTTGTTGTTCATAATTTTTATCTTTACTTTTTTCTTCTTCTTCCTCTTCTTAGAGGACCTTTCAGCATTTTATACAATCCTGGTTTGGTAGTGATGAACTCCTTTAGCTTTTTCTTGTCTGTGAAGCTCTTTATCTGACCTTCAATTCTGAATGATAGCTTTGCTGGGTAATCTTGGTTGTAGGTTCTTGCTACTTATCACTTTGAATATTTCCTGCTATTTTCTTCTGGCCTGCATAGTTTCTGTTGAGAAATCAGCTGACAGTTGTATGGGTACTCCCCTCTAGATAATTAATCTTGCTGCTTTCAAGATTCTCTCTTTGTCTTTTGCTCTTGGCATTTTAATTATGATGCATTTTGGTGTGGTCTTCTTTGGATTCCTTTTGTTTCGGGTTCTGTGTGCTTCCTGAACTTGTAAGTCTATTTCTTTCACCAGGTGGGAGAAGTTTTCTGTCATTATTTCTTCAAATAGATTTTTAGTATCTTACTCTCTCCCTTCTTCTGGAACCCCCATAATTCTGATGTTGGTATGCTTGAAGTTGTCCCAGAGGTTTCTTACACTATCTTTAAATTTTTGGACTCTTTTTCTTTTTGTTTTCTGGTTGGGTGTTTTTTGCTTCCTCATATTTCAAATCTTTGGTTTGATTCTTGGGGTCCTCTAGTCTGCAGCTGGATTTCTATATATTTCAGACAGTGCATGTTTAATTTATGACTGATCCTCCCCCCCCTTTTTTTTTGGTATTCTCATTTAGATCCTTGAAGGTCTCACTAAGTTTCTTGGAAGTTTGTAGAAGATTGAGTAACCTTATAAATGTGGTTTTGAACTCTATGTCCAGTAGTTTGCTTTCCTCCATTTCTTTCATTTGTGAAATGTTTCCTTGTCTCACATTTTGGCTGCTTCCCCATGTTGATGGAGTGGCTTTGTGTACTAGTTGTCCTTTATGGCCCAGTAGCTCCGCCTCCCCAATCACCTAAGGTAGACACTCTTGGTGCACCCCTTTGTGGACTGGATACACAGTCTTGTTATAGTTAAGCCTTGTTTGCTATTGGTACACTGGGAGGAGTTGACCTCCAGGCCAATTGACTGTGAGGATTAGCTGTGTCTATAATGGAAGAATTGCTGTGCTGGAGATACCCCTATGGGGCAAGACTTGCTTCAGTGGGGCTTTGATGCTCACTGAGTCTGCCTCTTGAGTGTGTCACTTATGTATGTGAGGAGTTGAAATCTGGTGTTGTCTCACACTGACTTCTAGGTGCCCTGGTTCCTCCAAGCAGGTGCAAGTCAGCTAATGTCTGAGGTCACCCAGCAGGAGCTACAGTAGATCTGCAGATTTCTCCTCTTTACTTGGAGTTTGGAAGTTTGGAAGTTGTCTGACCCAGTTGCAATTTGTTACGTTAAGCTGGGAGAGAGCAGGCCATTCATATGCAAAAGCCGCTGCATTCAGCTTGGTGGGTTTGAAATTTGGGAAGGGTGGGGTCTCAGGGAATCACTAGGCTAGGGTGTGTCAAACAACAATGGTTGCCAGTTAGCCCTCTTTGCCGTGTTCTGTTCTGTGTCCCATGTCCCTTGCCCCAGCGCAATAAACAATGATTCCTGTGTGTACCTTTGTGAGAAGGTCACCCTCTCTTTCCGACCCCATGGCTGACAGTCCAGTTTCTCCCTTTATGAGTCTGGGTCCCCAGAATCTCACTGGAAACTGGAGTTCAGAGCAGTTGGGAACTTGTAACTCCCTCCCAATTGAAAAAAAAAAAACAGCACACCCCAGCCCGATTCTTGCACGTCTCTATACCTCTACCTTTCTGAGCCTCTGCACGTCCTACCAGGTCTCAATGCATTTTTTTCTCTCCTTCTAGTTGCAGAACTTCCACTCTGCCAGCTTTCCTGTGGTTCTGGGGGATAGTTATTTGTTCTTTTAGTTGTAGTTTTGGTGTGGTTGTGAGAGGCAGCAGGTACAGGTGTATACCTTATGCTGCCATCTTGGTTCTGCAAAGCTCTACTTTCTAAAAAGAAATCCTGGAGCTCAATATAAACATGGAAACCAAAATGTATCAGTAGCATAGTATCTCATATACTCAAGGTCAAGATGGTTTTTGAGAAATAACTATCTGATAATTTGGCCTCTTCTATTAGGAATGACCCCATTCCAGCCTTTTTAAAGGAAGGTGTCTTTGTTTCTATTTCATTTCCCAAAGAAGTATATAATCTACTTAAAAAGAGATAATCAATCAGAATAAATTCGCTCACTCATGAGAGACACTCCTAGATAATAATTTTTGGTTGCTGAGAGTATTCGACACATTATTTCAGAGTGGCAAATTTAGAGATAATCTGAGAAGAGAATTTGAGAGTGGCAGCTCCAGTCACTGATAGAGTTTTGTGAGAAATACAGACATATAATTCCCCACCTCTTCCTTTTTTTAAATCAGTGTAAATGGCAAACCCCTGATCATCAAAATAAGTGATTTTGTACATTACAGTACACAGAACAATAGAGGGAAAGACTTTCTTGTAGAGTGACTGAAAGGCATTTACAAAAGGTTCATATCACTTTGAGGTGGAAGGCCTGGAGCCAGTGCTCCAGCATGGCCTTCATTACCTTGACCCCTCCTATTCGTTGGTTGCAGTGGCCTTAGCTAGAGCTGCCTTTTCTAAACATTCTGCTGGCTCCTCCTCTTCCTCCTCCTCTTCCTCCTCCTTTCTCCTTCCCCCCTCTTCCTCCCCCTCCTCCCCTTCATCTTGGAGATAGAGGTCCCGATACTTCTGCATGCATTCCTGCATGGCCCAGAACTGGTCTACACAGTCTGATCCTTTGAGATCCTCCAGGCTATAGTGGAAGCAGGAACAGGCTGACTTGAACTGTTCCCCACAGGGGCCACTAGCCAATCCCCCAAGGCACGGGCAGTATCAGTTAATGTCTCCATTTGGCAGGATCATCCTGTGCTCCTTGTATGGATCATTGGGATTGTCAACCATCAGCTCTGCATTGCTTGGAGTTTCATGGTCTTCTTTGGTCACAAATATTGAGTCGATCCCTCCCTTCTTGCCAGCAGTCGGCCATGGCTGCAGCCCAGCACTCCTGTTTTGGTATTCTTTTTACAACAAAAATTTAATGTGCAGAGGAGGGATAAAGGGCAGAAATGTCTTAAAAAAGAGAGAAAGATACCTGTGTAACTAGTGTAAACTGGATTCTGCTTAAGAATACCTTTCAGCTTCCTATTGGCTACAAAGTCATATTTTGGGTTAAAAGGTTTTGTATTCCACAATAGGTGCCGATGCTTTTTTTTTTGTTTTGTCTTTTTATCCAATCTAATTTTTAAAATGAGGAAATAGGCTGTAGCTACCTTTTTAAATATGCTAGACTTTAAAAGCCCTGAATATTCTCTGTGGGCCTGCTTGCATATCAGGGAAAGAAAGTGTCAGGTAAAGTCTCTTTTCTCTCTCTCTGGTTAGTCTGTCCTGCTTGGCATGACACACTCCCTAGATGTTGTGAATCTTCTAAATGTGGCTTTGGGCCAAATTCTATCCATTGGAGCAAGCATGCCAAAGTCAAAAGCTAACTCGGGCCAAATAAACAAAGGTTTAAGTTTATGGGGCCGCAAAAAAACAAAAAGCTTCAATTTTCATTGAAACGTAGGTTTATTTTGATAGAGACAGCTGAAATAAATGAGTAATTGTTAACATAAAATAGAATATTTTAATAAAAATTAGTATTTTTTCTTGAACATTAACTTACCAGACACTGAATAATTACACAAATTAAGAAGTGTAACACAAATAAGCCTATTTTTCTTGTTCTCTGAAAGCGAAATATTTCCTGTTGGGCACACCAAACAAATCAGTCCAAGACTAATGATGTGGCAATCAGCTGCTAAAATATTCGCTGCTGGTATTAGTGGAGAGAAATGGTGCAAATGCGCATAAGGCATGTAAGGGAAATCAGTCATTAACGAACATTGTAGTTTGTTATTAATAATCATGTATAACAGGATTTACATTACAAAATTTTTATTAAAACATTTCTTAGATACAATCAGATTGACTGGGCCACAAAAATATTTGTTGTGTGCCACATGTGACCCCTGGGCCACGAGTTCAACATGCTTGCCTTGGAGAGATGAAACTAGTTCCTCTTCTAAACTGAGGAACCATTTCACAGCAGGCAGATGCAGCCTGCTCTGGGCACTGCCTGCCCTCTGCAGCTGGGGTGAGGGAAGTGTAGGGAGGAAGTGGATCACCCAGCAGTGCCTTCTCTGCTGTCATCCCTACGTTCCCTCTGGTCCCCAGGGGAGGACGTGGATTGTTCTCCCCTGTCCTTTCCCTCGCTGACACTCACAGAAATGCCACGTGTCATAACCCATCCATACTTCCAGATGAGTCTGCACAAAACTTTGAAGTTGTTTGGGACAGAAAGAATGCTTTGCATATCCATTTCCTCCCCTGCTTTGTTAGAACTTCTGCACATGCGTTCTTTTCAGGGGGTGGCACTCCTTACTTCTGAGCAATTGAGTTTCTTTGTTTATAAAAATGACCCCCAAACTGGCTCTAAACACAAAGCCCACCAGCTCATTCATGTGATGGGCAGCTGTGCTGTCTTATAGACATAAGTAGGGATGGGATCTTGAGGATATAGCAGGTTGGGAAGGTCTTCCCACCCTTTGGGAAGCACTGTAGCATTTCCTGTTCTCCTTATAATGGTCTGGAAATTACTTCCAGACTCTGGAGTCTTTGCCTTTTCTCTTTTCTTAGTATTGGTACCACATGGCATTGACAGCTAGGCCCCAGTTATGTTGTCATAAAAGTCTTGTGATCTTTGGCAATTTGAATGAAAATGTGTCTTAAATTGGTCCAATCTAAATAGGGTGCCTCCTAAAAGCCAAACGTTTTAAAATCATAAAGATTCACAACACCTTGCTCTCTCTTACACACACACACACACACACACACACACACACACACACACACACATTTATTTATATAAAAGTTTACTATCCAGCAGCTGGTCTCCAGGTGTGCAGTTCTTATCAACCACAGACTTCAGAGCTGAACGATAATTTGCAACTGAACTCTGAGCCAGAATGTATAATTAGTTTAGCTCTCTGTGTTCTGTGATCAACAAGAAAACTCCCATTGCTTCTTGGTGTTAATTTGAATCCTGAGGCTCATTCTGCTGTTAGAGACAGAGGTTTAGATGAGACAAGAAGTAAGAATATCCACTCATTCCTTGGGCCCCTTTCGCCATCCATCCACCCATTGATCAATCTTTCCATCCATTCACCCATCCACCCATCTATACATTCATTTATCTTTTCTTTATTGTTGTTCATTTTTAAGCAGTAATTCTATTTTAGGTACTCTGCTGGGTACTAAGGATACAAAAATAAAACAAATCAAAATGAAACAAACAAAAAAAATCAACATAAATACAAATTTTGGCACTGAAGGACCTTAATGTTTCTCAGGAAGCAGACACAGGAATAAGTGCTGTATCTAGAAATGTAGCAACAAACAGGAAGGAAGAGCTAACTCTTCTTTTGGGAGAGAAGAGCAGAGAGATGACCTTGACTCTCTTTCTCTCAAATCTTGGGATAATAAATTCAATCACATAAAAAACTCCTGTATTTTTATATGGACAGTGATGTGTAGTTTAAAAGCTTTGTACATGATATAGTAGGCAGTTACAGACATGAGCAGAGTAGGAACAATAGACCAAGTAGAGAAGGTCACCAGTGAGAAAAGCCCTGGATGCCTAGCAATGGGCAAAATTAGGAAGGTGAGTATTGAAAGGTAGGACCTCATCCCCAGGGTGACCTTTCCTCTCTCAGAATATCACTGGTCTCATGGTTTGGACCCAGCCCTGACCTTTTCTCCCTTAGTAGATTGCTAGTCATGTGGTAGACTTCTTAGAGGAGGAGCAAGGGGGCAGAGAATAGCCTCATAGAAACTTCCATACAAGCCCTTGCATGATCACTCCCTTAAGCTTTAAGCCTTCAGGACAATGAGGTTCTGGCCCAAATGAAAAAAATCTTAAGAACAAAGCTTCAGTTTTATTGACTACAAAGACAGAGTTTTGGTCAGACTAGATATAACATTGAGACCTCAGTTATGTTTCAGCTCCAGGGCCAGAAAAAGCAGCAAGGCCAGGCAGGGCAACATCATGGCTGACATCAGGACCAGCTGCAATGACTAATGCCCTGATGCTGACCAATCAATGGAGACCACGATCCTGAGAAGACACACCTGAAAAGCTGATGAATATTCTATTGAGACTCTCCCCTGACACCTCCCTTAAAATCTCTTCCTTTGGAAAACAGATAAAACCCCTGAAGACAAGTACCCAGAGTATGTGTGCTCTCTCTCTTGAGCATGCCCACACTCTTTCCCCTCTCCTTCCTCCAGGTGCATTTTCTTTGCCTTTCTTTCTCATAAGCTCCAAGGGCCCTTCTTTGCTAAGTCCATGCACCCTTGCTGTCTCTGTTCTACAGTTCATTTCTTCTACCTCTGTGGCTTTATAAGTAAATTTTCACTTGTATTTGAGTCTTGCCTCTAAATTCTTTCTTAGCCAGAACTCAAGGACTGAGGTCTAGCAATGTGATTCCAGTTCACCATTAACATAAGGACCTGGGTTATTGATGGCACTTTCTCAGAGTGAGTGTGAAGATACAAAAGACTCATTGATGCAGCTTCTCTTTTGTTTCATCCTTTTCCTTTCAAGCACAGAAATAAGAGAATAACATATAAGCCCATGTTACATGTGTAAAGAGTTTATTGTAACCCCTTCTTATCCTTATGGTTTCCAAGGACCAGGAAGAGACTTTAAAAAAGAGCCCCATGGGCCATAACAAGGAGCATGGGGATTTTACCTATACCCTATGGGAATCTACACCTTGTGGAACATGTATGGGTGATTTTACACAATTGAAATGAAATGAACCATGGGAAAAAATCTATCACAAGCCACCTTCAAAGGATTGAGCGTTAATTTTTCTTTTCTTTTGGAGAATCAGAGAGGTCCCTTGCTTCCTATAAAAAAGCAAACAGCATAAAATTTTATTCAAGAAATATAGCAAAAATATAATTTAGTTTCATGTAATAGTCAACTGGAAATGGGAGAAAAAGGGTAGCAAAAGGAGAGGATGTAGGATGGAGGCACTGAGGAAAGGAATGGAAGAGAGAGTGCTGGTGAGCAAATAGAGGTCAGGTATTATGACATGTGGTGAAGCTTACCAAATCTACTGACTGCCTTCTATGGCCTCACCAGAGGAATGACAGCCAAAGCTCTGCAGGGAGGGGTACTTTCCACTTAGAACAGGCTGATGTAGGGTGGAGTTTTGGAAGGATATAGCGCTGATCAGAGCAATATTATCTGAAAGGATGGATGACTTCAACCCAAATCCCCACATCTGCAACTCATAGGCCTAGGTAGCTGCACCTGAAATGCTACGAGGCCTCCCTAGATCATCTGACCTAGATGTTCTAAAACAGGATAGCACAATTGCCAAAACTTGATGAAGAAGAATGACACTTCTAATAACAAGGAGACTGTGACCCAAGACAGGGCCTTTGGTTCTTTA
>PVJN01032712.1:0-23955 GCA_004026805.1 Lasiurus borealis | reverse complement strand
GCCGCAGAGATGGTCACCCAGAGCTCACAGCAGGCGGGGTCACAGGCCCCTGCCAGCCAGCCCGTGGGGATGTGCCAGCTGTACCTTCACCCCACAGACCTTGGCCCTCCTGCAGTGGCTCCAGAGACATTCAACCCCATGGAGGAGGGGCGCGGCTGCAGGAGGGCCCCTCTGCCCAGCCATGGTTTCTCTGGCCCCACAGTCTGAGGCTCTTGAGCAACGTTTGGGCCTGAGCCTCGTTTGGGGTTCCCTGCAGCCCCTCTCCCCCACACCCATTGATGGGAACATTCAACTCCTTCTGATGCCCAGCGATCTGGCTAGATCCCATGGCCCCCGAAGCCCAAACTGGCCGGGGAGAGGGCAGAGAGCAGGGCCTGGGAGCAGACATGTCTAGGCCCCTGGTCATGGGTGACAGAAGCTACCTCTGAGGACCCAGTGGAGGTGAAGTTAGGTTCCAGAGCTGTGGCTGGCAAAGCCCTGCGTGGAGGAATAGGGGCGGTTGCTCAAGAGGGGGGATTGCTCAGGATATCCCGCCTCAGCCAGTGAGGGCTTTGTGTCCCCCAAATCTTGCCCTGGGGAGCCCTGGCCGGGCCACCAGTCTCCACCGCTTACTGCAGCCTCCTTCTGAGCTACAGGCGTCTGGTGGCCTGACATGCACCGCCTGGCTGACCGCATCCACCTGGAGGAGCTGGCCCGCATCGGCATCCTGAGTGGCAGCGTCGATGCCATGCTCCAGGCCCACCTGGGAGCCGTGTTCATGCCTCATGGGCTTGGCCACTTCCTGGGCATTGATGTGCACGACGTGGGAGGCTACCCAGAGGTCAGTGTCACGTGTCGGCCCAAGTAGCCTGCCTTTGGGCTGTCCCAGGGTGGGTTAGAGACAGCCGGAGCGCCGTGAGTCAGGCAAGGCCCGTGCCCCTCCTCCCCTCCCACCTATTGGCTGGTCCTGTTCCAGGCCGCTGCCACAGTGTCCAACCCCCAAGGCCAAGGTGGGAGTTCCTGTGAGCATGCCTCCTCCAGGGGCCGCCTCACAGGACCTGCCGGAGGCTGCACGCTGCACAGTGAGCCCTGGGCAGTGCCCTGGGTGTGGCCTTTCCTGGAGGCTGGTGAGCGGTCAGTGTGCTGTGCATGGGGTCCCACAGGGCAGGGGGAGGCCTGAAGCCGGGTCTCAATGATGGGGCTGGCACTGTACTCGGCCTGTCCTCCTGCCTCTGGCTTCATGCGGGCTGGGGTAATAGGGCTTCACCAGCCGGTGGCTGGCCCTGCTTCCTCCTAGGACTGGCTGAGCCCAGTGCCCTCACAAGCCAGCAGCAGACCCCCCAATCCTCCCTGCAGCACCCTCTGACCAACCAGGCCCCTGAGCGAGCATGCCACTCCTCTCTTGGCCAGGGGGGAGGCCTGTATGGGCGTCCCCAGCTAGGCTTTCCCACCCGCCTCCTACCGACTGCTCCTCGGAAGGACCACCCAGAGGGCCCTGGGGAGGCCCTGCCCGGCAGGTGGCTGCAGCTTCTTGGGTCCCAGCGGGTGGGGGCACACCCGGCCCTGCCGCCTGGCCCGGTGCCCGTGGCGCAGGGGCTGATTGTGCAACCAGTGCACGCCCTGGGGCCCACCAGCCAGTTAGCCAAGACTAGGCTTGGCCTGCTGGCTGCAGGGTATTTTGAAAGCACTAAGAACGACTTTGGAGGAGTAGGGGGGATTGCTCAAGAGAAGCATTATTATTCAATTATTTTTTCCTCAAGTGTAAACAGTTAAATTTGGAGAAACAAAATCAGTTTTAATTTCCTAATTTCTATCCATCACATTGTGTACAGGGAGCCAAGAGCAGGGCCTTCCAGACACTGTAACTGAGGTTCGTTATTCATTAGTCGCCAGAGCACTTTTTTTCCATCAGAGAAAATTGGCAGCAAACTGTTTTCATCTTTTCCAGTAAGCAGCCCTTTGTGCTCAGTCTATTCTTCTGACAGATAAACATTGTGGAAAAAATATGGCTTTTCCTATAAAAGTCATTTGTTTTACTTCAGGCCTACAGACACATCTGGGTCTTTTCTGCTTGGAGCCCAGTAAAAGTTGAGGGCCTGTCAAGCCCTCTGCCTGGGTGTAACCCCACGGAGGCCAGGCAAAAGCCAGGGCCCCCCACCTCCAAAAAGGCGGGAGCTCTGGGCCAGAGGGTCTGGAGGCTCGGCCTCTCCCTGGCCGGGTCTGCTCTGCACTGGTCCAGCCTTGTCCTCCGGCCCTGCTCTGGCTGGTCCTGTTGGCCCCGGGCAGGCTCCTGAGCAGGAATGCTCTGAAGGGGCAGTGGCTGGAGGAGGGCCCCCCCCGGGATGCCTCCATTGTCCCCTCTCCTCACCTGACATTTGGGGAAGAAAGCCTGAGTACAGGCTCAAGCAAATCACCCGCCCTGTCCGCATGTCCGCGGGACAGCTCTGTGTGGGTCCCGAGCAGCTGAGGGAGCTGGAACGTGACCTTGTTGGGTCTCTGCCTCTGCCAGGTGCCTGGCCTTGGCACCTTGGAGCGAAAATGGAGACAGACACTTGGGGGTAGCATGAAGGTAGGGGACAGGCCTGGTTGGGGAGCCCCGGGCAGGCACAGACCTCAGCTGGAAGGAGCAGAAACCCGGACTCCCAGCTCTGACAGGCAGTTTCTGGGCAGGAGACACCCCCCAGTCGCTTGACACCGGAATTGCTATTTCAGACTGGACCCTCCCGGGTCCCCCGCCCTCCTGCCTTACCTCCTCAAGGCAAACCGTGTTGCGGGGCTGGGTATCCACCAGACAGGCTTCTATGCCCAGAGCATGACCCACAGGGGTCACGGTGCCTTGTGTCCCTTCCTCACCTCCATCCCAGCGGGGCTCATGCCAGGTCCGAGTGGCTGTGCTCGCCAGCTTCTCTGTGCCCCACGGTCCCTGCCCTCATGGAAGTGGTCACAGCCTTCCCCGCTGTGCCCAGCCCTGGAGGCCGAGCCAGCCTGTTTCTGGTTACCTTACATGAACCACTAATTGAAGTCTGATGTTCTTGGCCCCCAAACAGAAGTGACAGCTCCTTCTCCAGCAGCTGGGCTGCAGGGGATAGTGCGAGCGGGCCGGGCACACTCACCGCCTGACCGGGAAGCTCGCTTGCTGCCCACTCACTCCCAGGCCTGGCCGCAGGGGCCTGGGGAAGAGGGGGCAAGTCTGCAAGTGTCTCAGGCACCACCTGCCCTCGCAGCCGGGCACCGTCAGCTATACCCGCGTGAGAGGACGGGCCCAGGCTGGGTCACGCCGGGGGAAGGGGTGCCGCTGCAGGGAGCAGCTACCACTGCTGCTCGCTCCTGAAGGGCTGGAGCTGTAGCCCAGGGCTGAGCTGGGTAGCCCAGAGTCTGGGCAAGAGCCATGTACATGGAATACGCGTGCTTTTGTGCAGATACCCGCCAGAGCTGGTGTTGGCAGGCCCGTCCTCATGGCAGCACCTGTCCCTCCCCCTGGAAGACCACATGGAAAATCCACTTGGCCAAGGGGGCCGGGCCAGCCTTTCTGGGGCTCGTTTTCATTGAGCTGCCTGAAGAGGGATCCGGCCCAGGCTGCCTCACAGCCTCCTTAAGAGCTTTTTTGGCTTCACAGCTTTGGCTTCTGCTCCCCTGGTGCGGAGAAGGCCCAGGTGAGGGCCCCCGGACAGCCAGCCCTCTGGCCGCTTGCCCTGTGTGTGTGCGTGTGGTGTCCACAGGGCTCTCGCAGGCAGTTCTTAAGGGTAACGGGCAGGGCCACTGAGATCTGGGATGTGTGCAGAGAACAGTCTCTCTGAAGTGCCTGTGCACAGCACTGCAAGGGGGATCAGCTGCAGACCCCCGTCCAAAGCCTCCCCTGCTGCCAGCCCCGAGGCAGGATCCAGCCTTCACTCAGGACGCCTGCGTGGGGGGAGGGGAGCTTCGCCAGGGTGTCCCTCAGCTGCCTTCTCACTGCAGGGCGTAAAGCGCATTGACGAGCCCGGCCTGCGGAGCTTGCGCACTGCCAGGCGCCTGGAGCCAAACATGGTGCTCACCGTGGAGCCGGGCATTTACTTCATCGACCACCTCCTGGATGAGGCCCTGGCTGACCCGGTGCGCAGCTGCTTCTTTAACCGTGAGGTCCTGCAGCGCTTCCGCGGGTTTGGCGGCGTGAGTACCATTCCTGGGCCCCGTGTCCTTCCTCCCAGAATACCCCAAGCTGCTGCCTGTCACCTCTTTGTCCCAGGACAGGAGCCTAGTGAGAGGGGGGAGTCTTGACTTCCCCTTGAGAAGTGCCTGGCCTGCTCTCCAGTGGTCTGTCATGACACGGGTGCCTCAGCCCTTAGCGGAAGAGACTAATTCTGCAAACCCCTGCCCACTCCTGGGGTTCCTATCCACCTGGCAGGGGGCAAGGGCAAGGACAGGTTGGGCAGGCGACATGAACACATGGCCCCAGGGGATGAGCCTTCCTCTCAGCTGTCTCCCAGAGGCCTTTGAGGGCCGCCCCTTTGGTCAGGGGCAGTACTGACCACTCCCAAAAGGGCTTCTCCCTCTCAGTGGCGGTCAGCCTGAGCTGGCAGGTCTGGCCCTCTAATTTTGAGCGTGATGCCAGCTCAGAAACACGGAGTCCATCTGTCTGACCAGGTCCGCATCGAGGAGGACGTCGTGGTGACTAACAGCGGCACAGAGCTGCTGACCTGTGTGCCCCGCACGGTGGAGGAAATCGAAGCATGCATGGCAGGCTCCGACAAGGCCTTTACTTCCTTCTCTGGCCCAAAGTAGAACGAGCTAGAAGTGCCCAGGGGGCAGCCTGCTGACTGGCCAGCCAGCAGCGAGAGATGGAGCTGAGAAATCATATGCCAACACCGAAGTTTGATCACACCAAATAGTGCTGTGTCCCAAGGGGAACACTTTCATTAACTTTCTATAAGATCACACCCTAATCTGTTAATACTTTGTTTAAATGACAATGGCTTTTAAAATGCTAATTACAAAAAAATCCTGTTCTTTAGTAGCCACTAAATTGTGTCTGTCATTTGTATTCTTATGCTCAGGAAAGACAGATTTCCAGTGGTTTTTCTCAAAAATGAATTGCACAGAATGGAATTTGCAATTAAAGGTTTCTTAAGACGGGCCTCTTGTGCACGTGTCCTCTGTTCTTTATCCCTTTGCAAAAGAGCCTGTTCACTGAGACCTGGTCACAGGGACCCCGGGCTCAGGAGCTGTCCCACACCACGCCACTGCATACAACATAGGGTGAACAAATCAGTGGCCTTTTAGATGTAGTTACTGCCTCACGAAACGGGCAGAATTATGGAGCACTTAAAACTAAGACTTGCAGAGACCCCTTGTTCTTGATTTCCTTTTCATGAGCGACAAGCTAGCAAAGCCAGCATCTGAAAGGTGACAGCACCTCAGAGGCAGCACCATGCAAAGGTGAGCTTTCTTGTTCCTTCCAGCTTTGCTGAAACCATCTACCTTCCATAAACGTAAGCCCCCTGACTAAATGCTGCTCTGAGGCTGCGCCACCCAGGGCCAGCTGGGCCCGGTCCCTGCCAGCAGCAGAGTCCCTGTCCTTGCCTCCGCTTGCCCAGTTCTCGCATGGCCCCCCTGAGCTACCCCAGCCCCTGGAGCAGGCTCCTAGGATTCTGTGCACCATTCCAGGTTTGTCCCCTGACAGCTGTCGCCTAGGAGTTCCCAGGCACCGTGAAGGGCAAGTGAGAAGAGACCGCAGAGATGAAGCCATGATGCAATGGGAGACTGTTGCCCAAGCTGGAGACCTTTAGAGAAGTCACCAAAGGGTTTAACACAGATTGACTTTCCAGTCGCAATGACACACACGTGTCTGTGATGTGACCAATCTCAGTTCCAATAAACCACCCACTTTCTTAGATTTATAGCATCTAATTCTTAAGGTGTTCTGCCTAGTGCACAGATTTCATTCCCTAAGTTATCTGTGAGACTGAGCAGGTTAAGCAATGATTGCCTTTCCAAATGTCAGGAGTTTGAGTTTGCCCTCTCTCTCTCTACCCCAGCTGTGCCTGTGATAAACACATTCTGGTGTCTGTTTCAGTTTTCCCCACCCCAGAATAAAACCAGTTGAAGTTAGGTTAAAAATCTAAATGAACCATTTAATTAAAAAGCTGAGAGGTTAATGTATCTTTCTCCTTTAGACATTTTATACCGAAACTGCTCATTTCACATAAATGTTTTCTCTGATTATCAAGTACAAAGAACAAGGAGAAATCTCCGTAACTCCATTCTTTGTCCAGGAGGGCCACTGGGAATACCGCTGTGACTGGCTCAGCTCAGGTTGGAAAGTCAAAGGGCATTCCGTGAAGGTGCTATTCTCAGATGGCTATCGGCAGCCACCTGCTTTACCCCACATTCCTGTTTTCTCCAACCACCGCAGAAATTTGTACAACTTAATACATTAGAGACCTTTCCAGAAAGCTGTATAGCACTAAATACCTTTCTAAAACCCTGGGACTACATATCCATCAATAAATAATCGAGCATCTCCAATGTACCAGTGTGTGATAAAAACAAGCTTTCTGGCCATGGCCGGGTAGCTCAGTTGGTTAGAGCATCATCCGGAGACACCAAGGTTGTACGTTTAAATCCCTGGTCCGGGCACATACAAGAGGCAATCAATGAATGCATAAGTAAGTGGAACAATGAACAGATGTTTCTCTCTCTTCCTCTAACATCAATAAATTAACAACAAAACATGCATCCTGCTCTCAGAGCCACTGGTCTCCAGAGGCTGCATCTTAAACAACCATGAACAAACTTACCGTCTGAAACATGGACAAGGGCCATGAAGATAACAGGATTCACCTTGTCTAGAAAGCCAGGGGGCTGAGCCAGGGAGGGCTGGAAGTGAAAAGCCAAGAAATGAAGCTATCCAAGTCTAAGGAAAACTGTCCTAAGGAAGCTCAGGATAATGAGCTTGGGAAAGCCCAGAAACCAGAGCAAAGTGATGTGACAGAGAGTGGAAGGAAATGAAGTCAGCAAGAACAAGTAAAGCCACACAGCCAGAAGGCTGGACTTCACTCTCTGTGCATGGGGAAAAGTAGAGAGCATCCAATGGTCCAGGGAGACCAAGTCCAAGCAGAGGAGAGGATGGCTCTACAGAGGTTGGGAGGGGAGGAGGCAAAGACAAGTGCAAGAGAGAGATTTAGGAGGTAGAACTGAATGGTGATGATATTGAAGGGCATCAAGCTCTTATGCTGTTTCAAAGGGAATGGCGAGACTTGGATATTTCAGCTACAAAAAAGAAGTCTTAACATGTGACTGTCTCACTAACACCACCATACTCAAGCCCAGTTCTAAAACTAAATTCTCGAGATAGTTCTGCGTGGCTTTCAGGCCTAGAGCTCTGTGAGGATGGGCATGTTGCCATAAAAGAATATTCAGGATGGTCTTCTCCTTTGAGTAAACGCAAAGTACACATGAACTTCAAAGCCACAAACGACACACTCGAGTAAAAAAACAGTAGGTGTAAAAGTGCTTTTATTAAAAAAGAGCTGGCAGTTTCCTCTTAAAAAAGAGGTCAAGGTGGCAGTGTGCATAAGTCCCTGTATTCATGGCCTTTCACAACCACATCAGAATTACACCTAAAATACAGAACCATCATTCAGAACTGCCTGACAGCTGGCTGAATGGAAGTCTACAACTAGAGAAGAAGAAAGCACATTGCGATAGGGGGTGGGAGGCTCAGACCAGGCTTATCTGACACCCACGTGTGCTGGTTTTTAATCAGGAGGAAGATCATCTCTGTGGACGCCACCCATGAGGAGCAAGGGGTCCCCAAGCCTGGGATTCCCGAGCTGAGAAGTCCCCGCAACCATGGGCTATAAAAACCAGTGGGGATTGTGGGTGAGGGACATTGCTAGAGTCCCAGGTGTTCCATTTAAAGAGCTGGTGCACAATCTTGCTCAGATTCCCAGCCCCTGGCAGCTTCGGAGGACCCAGACACACACAGGGAGGAACTTGTCTGGCATCAGGGCTGGAACTTGGGGGTGGCTTTCTTCCAGATGGGGATGCTCACTGGGACCATTGTTCCTGTGTTGGGACCTCCCCTGTCCCAGAGCTGACTAACAGCCATATCTGAGTCTCCATCAACCTGAACACACTGTTTGCTCCACCCTGGTGATTCCCGAGACCCCACCCCATCTGATTTTGCAGCCCCACCCAAAATGTCTGCCACAGCTTTTCCATAAGAATACCTGTCCTAACTCAGGCTTCAGACTTCGCTAAAATCTCTCAAACAAGCTGCAGCTGATGACAGCATGCCCCAAACCTATCAATAAAAGGCCCAAGGCCCAGCATTAGCACCAGCCTGCCTTGCTTCACAGCTGGGCTTTGCCTGGGCACCTCCAAGCCTAATAAAAACACAAATAGCAGCTACCAGCTGATGCCATTGTAGCTCCTGCTGGGTGATCCCAGACACTGGCTGACTTTGAACCTCCTTGGAGGCCTTAGAACCAGCGCATATGGTGGACACCTTCAGACCATAGCAGATTACAACTCTACACATCCACAAACGACACACTTAAGAGGCAAACTCACTGAGCACCAAAGCCCCACTGAAGCAAGTTCTGCTCTATAGGGGTATCTCCTGTACAACAGCTCTCCCACTGCAGTCACAGCTAGTCCTTACAGCCAATTAGTATGGAGGTCAACTCCTCCCAGTGATCCCAATAGCAATCAAGGCTCAAATACAAAGACTGTGCACACAGCCTAGATAGGGATGCACAGAATGCCCAGCTTAGGTGACTGGGGAGACTGAGCTACTGGGCTCTACAGGACACCTACTACACAAGGATACCAATTTCAGGAAACATAGCAGCTCTAATACAGAAACACACAGAGAAGCAGCCAAAATGCAAAGACAAAAAAACATCACAAATGAAAAGAAATGGAAGCAAGCAAACTACTAGGTACAGACTTCAAAATCATGGTTATAAGGTTACTCAAGGACATTCATGAGACTTTTAAGGATCTTAATGAGGATGTTAAAGACCTGAAAAGGGACCAGTCAGAAATTAAGCATACACTGCTGAAATAAAGAATAATTTACAGGAAATCAACAGTAGAGCAGAAGATTCCGAGAATTAAAACAATGATTTGAAATATGAGGAAGAAAAAAAAACAACAACCCAATCAGAAGAGCAAAAAATAAAATCCAAAAATACGAAGATAATGTAAGCCTTGACAACTTTAAGTGTTCCAACATTGGCATTATGGGATTGCCAGAAGAAAGCGAAAAAGATATTGAAAACCTATTTAAAGAAATAATGACAGAAAACTTCCCCCACATGGTGAAAGAAATAGCTTACAAATCCAGGAAGCACAGAGAATCCCAAACAAAAGAAATCCAAAGAGGACCACACCAACACACATCATAATTAAAATGCCAAGAGCAAAAGACAAAGAGAGAATATTAAAAGCAGCAAGGGAAAAACAGTTACCTAGAATGGAGCACCCATACGACTGTCAGCTGATTTCTCAATAAAACTTTGCAGGTCAGAAGAGAAAAGCAAGAAATACTAAAAAATGATTAACAATAAGGAATTACAACCGAGATTACCCATAAAGCTCTCATTTAGAATTGAGGGTCAGATAAAGAGCTTCACAAACAAGAAAAAGCTAAAGAAGTTCATCACCACCAAACCATGTTAAAAAGAGTATTCTTTAGGAAAAGAGGAAGAAGAGGTTAAAAAATGAACAATAAAATGGCAACAAATACGTATCAACAATTGAATTTAAAAACCAATATAAATTAACAAATCCAATGAACAAAATAAACCTGAATAAAATAAGAGGTATGGAAAGAATGGAACAGACTGACGAATCTCAGAGGGAAGGGGGTGGGGTGGGAAGAGATTAACCAAAGATCTTACTATGGACACAGACAGTAGGGAGGGTGAAGGCCTGGGGTAGAGCAGAAACTGGATGGGGAGCGGGGAGGGGGAGATCTCTATAATACTCTCAACAATAAAGCTTTAAAAAATAAAATAAACAGCTGGCACCTTCACAAATTATGTCCATAAAATTCCCTAAGACAAGATACTGGATTCTAAATTACAACTAATTCATAAAAATGTGATGGGACCTATTACCCATAGAAATAATTACTGTACTATAATTTTCATTAAGATGCAATAAGTAGCTATTTCCCAAGACATAAATAATTGAAGAATCATAGGAGAAATGTATCTAAATGAATCTTCTCTTGAAACATTCAAGCCAGCTTATTGGACTCAATATTTATGCATTCATTTCTATAGACACTCCATGGCATCATGTTAATGAAGACTATATATACATACCAAGTTGCATCGTTAAGGGCCTCACTTTGACATTCCTATGTCATGAACAAATTTCCTACCACTTTGTAAATGGGAACTACAAGGGAATGGCAAGAAATATTCAGTGATGAATAGTAAGGACCTACAACTAAAATTACTGTGTTTTGGTAGGAACACCCATTATTGCTTTCTCTGTTCTAATATACACTTTTAGTTTAGACAAGGTAAACAAAGAATATAACTAAAGAGGCATTCTATATTCACAGAAAACTATATTCCTATCCATTAAGAAAAATCTAAATTTTGGGCAAAATACCCCTGCTTGTCCCTCACACCCCCTCCTCAGTCCTGCCCTACGCTGGGAATAGGAGACAGCAGGGTACCTTGCCTGCTCTTCAGAGCTGTTTAACATTTGGACATTTTCTTGGTATAAAGAAACCCACAATGAAATAGTCATTATTCCAAAGTATTTTTATTTCAAATTCATTGAAAGAAATAAAATTATATTTAAAAAAATAGAGTATTCGCACAAACTGAGGAAAGCCAGGAACAAAAAGAACAAGTTAAGTACTTTTTCCTGAGAGGCAGGTCTAACAGCTGTAGCACGGACTTTTCCTTCCTAGCTTTTGTCAAACAAAAAATTTTCCCCCTATTTCTAAGGCATCAAAAAGCACATGAGTGCTAATTGGGTTGTTCAGGTTCATAGCTTCAAGCCCTCTAATGGGGAATTAAGAAAAATAAAAAACTGCTACAATTTATTTTATCATCAAATATTATATTGTACATACTTCTACTTTTTAATGTAAATATCAGACTTTCACATTCCTGACTGGTCATGTGACCATTTTCTGGTCATATTTTATTAAAATCTTACCAATTCTTACTAAGAATGTCCGAAGTATCTTAGCTCACACCCCAAAAAACTGAAAGGGGCCAGACACCAGAAAGAACTGCTCTTGATCTCACCACTTGCAGCCAAACCAATCAGAAAACACCCATCTCGGGAGACTCGGGTTATAGCTAGAAATTTATATACTGAAGCCTAATTCCTAAACGACTGGACCTGCCAGCAAAGGCAGATCAAAACCTAATGGTTCACAAGTAACCTACAGAACAAACATTACAAAAGTCATTTTATAGTTCCCAAAGCTCTAAACTTATCATTCCCTATACTTGATTAACCTCAATTTTATACTGATAAATCCATCAAACTAAAAACTTTCATTCCCAAACACTTCAGTAAAGACAATGGTTAACATTTTTGTCCTATGCACAAAGGACTGCTTGTGCTCAAGTTTTAATTTTGCATAGGTAACAAGAAAGCTTGAACCCATTTTTCCAAATTTCCAAACTTTTGTTCTGATTTGAAATATTGATTTTCCTAAAGCTTCTTTTCTAAGAGTTAAGTCAATTCATATAACTGGTAACCATTAATTCCATGGTGACAATTTCTGATATTTTTTAGTAAATAAGAGATTAAAATGTCTGTAACACCTATTATAGGTGCTTAAGGATTCAAGACCTAACTGCATCTCCAATTAGGTTAATTATATAACATTGATCAACTATTAAAGATTCAGTAGGATCTGTGGGTATCTCCTAGTTCAGCAGTCGCCAACCTTTCAAACCTCACGGAACCATCAGTAGTCCATGGACCACCAGTTGGTGACTGCTGTCCTAGTTTGTTATTCAAAATACCCATTACCAGTAGGTCAATACTCCAACTCAAAGTAAACTAGTGTTGGGTCCTAATGGAAGCACCTATTCTGTCTCCTGGCTCTAGAGGGAGTAAACCCTCCTGGGACAGTGGTTCTCATGGAATAATAGCGGGCTCCTGTCACTTGCAAAAGGGACTCATGGCCTTATTAATGGTTTTGCTGAGTTTCAGGGCGCTGTAATGTCTGCCTAGGAGAAGAGCACAGACAGCACTCTTTCACCAATCCAAAGGGACAACTTGAGTTACATGCTGGTTGTATTGTCCCAGGTCCTAGTATGAAACAGCAATGTGGCCAAAAATAACCAAGTTCAAATGAGATACCTGGTAACACTAACTTTTTAATCAGACAGGACTCAGTCTCTTGTCACCAGCCCAGGTACATGTACACACACAAAAAACACACACACACATGCACAGAGAGGGAGAAAAAAAACCAACAAAGGCAAGTTTAGCTAGAATTGTGCTGATTAAAAAAAAATCAACAAGGACAATAGAAAACTACCAACATTGACATAAACCAGACTAGAGAGAGTGATTGCCGTTTTTTTTTAGTCTCAATAAAAATGTCAATATCCTGAGTTGTATCAGTATTTCCTTTCTAAAATAATTTATGGAATATAAAGGTATACAAATAACAGAAGCAGTGGTACAAAAAGTGTGGAGGAACAGCTCACTAACTAGAAAAATATCATAAAAATATAAAAAGATGCATTTAAGTGAAATAAATTAAAGGTTAAACCTTATACTTTCAAGTTTTCTTAGATTATAGTTTTGGGAGTTGATGCATTTTTCTAATAATCACTTGGTTAAATTCAAATACCAAATAATCCTTCATAAGAAGTTTTTGCCTTTAAAACTCATAGCCCTATGGCAGATATTTCAACACAGGTGAAAATACCTGCCTGAAGTGTTATTCTAAATACTAATCAGTAGCTTCTGTGATCCAACTACTAAGACTTTTTCTTTACTAATTTGGCTGTCAAAATGGTATTTTTTTAAAAAATGCTTCCTTTACTAGCATCTGCAAAAACTAAAACTTTAGTACATAAGTTTCTCTAAACTACCGAGTTGTTTGGTGGTGCTTTTTTAAAGGATGCTAAGAAATGCCAATCCAATAACCCAAAGGTATCCCAAAAGCATAATTCTACTATTCTTTACTTTCATTTCTTAAAAACCTATTTGCTCCCTAAGTGTTATATTTTTAAACCAAAAGGCTGCATACTGCCTTTAAAATAAATGGGCTTTCTTTACTTAACCTGACACTGCTACTCAAAAATCGGTACTTGTTGGGGAAACAATACGACCTATGCTAAACCAATGTTTATGCTATATATAACATCACTCCAAATTACCAAGTGGTTGGTTTCTATAGCCCTAAGGATTTTTAATACATAATTTAGAATAAAGTCACAGATTATTTCAAACAGTATTCAACCTTTCTTAATCCAATTAATTGTTTACACTAAAATCCAAAATCTTCTGCATGACCTGCCAATTCCTCATTCCTTTTGTCAACCTTTAAAAAAAAGCATTTCTTGGGAAGTCAGAATTTATTAAGAACATCCATGTCTGAGACTTTTTTTTTTTTTTTACCACATACCTTAAAAATTTGTTTTTTTATCCCAATATCATTTAAAACCAGAAATTTGAATTTCAGGGCTAACAATTAACTTTAGCTAATTAACTCTTCAGTGCTGATCCTAGAAAACAACCTTCAATGGCTCTTTGGAAATGTTCAGCCATTGATATGAGTGGTGTAGGTCGTATTCACCTTTCATGTTCAAGCCACAAGTTGGGAAGTTGGGAAGGGGTGCAGTCTACTGTCCTGCGTTATCAGAACTTGTCATATTTTCAGTGCTACTGGGTTGCACGTTGTCTGCAAGATTGTGCGCATGCTCAAGAAACAAATCTTTCAGTACACTTAATTCCTTAGTCAGTAATTTAATTTTTGCTTCCAACCGTTCATTCTCTTCTTTGAGCTGATTCACTCTCTGCAGGGTATCCTGTGCTTTCTGCTTGCTTTTCAACCGGCTCTTTTTCACAGCCATGTTGTTCCTCTCTCTGCGTTGACGATACTCATCACTGTTTCGATCCATGGGTGAACTCTTTTTACTCTGCTTGCTTGGAGGCACAGCCTTACCTCCTCCCCCGGATCCAGCAGGCACCAGCTGAGGAACCTGCTGTAAGCCGCTGGCATGAGCCGGGGTATGAATGACACTTATTCCGTTCACTCCTGGAGTACTGTTCTGCTGCGATATCTTGCTCATTTGGGCACTCTCTCTTGCCAACAGAGAACAGGCAGAAATGAGGGCACGGCAATCAATGGTTTCCACTCTACCCCGCCAAGAAATCTTCACATGTACCTAGTTAAAGAATAAATTGCATTAAAATGTTTGAAATGACAAGATCAAATGAGAATAAACTTGCATGTGCCTAACAACAGGCCAACATTAATTATGCTGGGCAAAGTCTACAGCGACTGCCAACTGTTCCGATGTTACAAAAGTTTAACCATTTATTGAGAAAGGTAAGTTACTACAGAAACTTACAAATGCAGCCCACCTGAATCCCTGAGAGCCCTGCCCACCTGTGACTATTTTCAAAAATGGGAGGAAAACACAAGAACACCACTAATTAGGCAGCACATATGAACTAACAGTACTTGGCAATCTGCCAGAGACAAATTTGAGATATTGATTTGAACAGGGAATAGCTGAGTTCAATTATAATAGAAGAGACACCTGCAATGAAAGAGAGGTGGGGGGGACACATTTCAATTGTTGAAGTCAAAATAGCATGCTGCAGCAGAATGCCCCCACTCCAGTATTCATCAGGAATACTGTCCTAGGATTCATGCATGTTCCTTATCCCAATATGCAGGACTTGCCTTTTCTCCCAGAGGATGTTTTATGGGATATTTTGAAAAGGTGGGTTTTTTGGCTTTTTTATTTTCTTTGAATTATCTCAAGTATTAGTACTTCATAGAGATCTCCTAATCATAAGAAGCTTTGAGACACCTAATATTCTTCCCCATTCCACCATGCTTCTAATAGTGGTTTTTTTTCTTCTTGACATAATTAAAAAATACATCTAAACACAAACTAAAACCACCAGGAAAAAAAAAAGCCCTAAGGTGCAAGTACTGGGACTCAGGCTAGACAGAGACTGAGCAGCTGCAGCGCCTGCACCCACTTCACACTGCCAGAGGAACCAGGGGACATGCCAGTTCTGGAGTGCTGCCTGCAGAAATGAAATCAGTTTCAAAAACTAGTCGTATTTGGACTACTATACCTAGGTCACTACTATACCTACGTCACTACAACTGTCTCAAGATGAGTTAAAAAGCATACCTATCCTATCATCATAAAGCCACTTCAAGACAAACTCCCTAAGCTGAATGAATCGTGTCTAAGAAGGCATAGCATTCTTAAAAATTTAGAAAGTAGTATTATGGACCATAAAACTGTCTTGTTCTCTTTCTACAAAAATGCATCATAGAGAAACCTGGAGTCAGAATTATGAAATGCCTGAAATGAGACTATCTCACAGTTCCTCAGAAAAGCTTAGTAACATCAACAGCTTCACCCAAACCTTTAGCCACCATTTCTGTATAAACACTGTATGTTTGCTTTTTTAAATCTTTGCTTTTAAAAAAAGTCCATATACCCTTTTGGTTTTTGACTCGGAGGGGACCTATACGCCTTTCTTCAGTCATCCAGAATCCAGGTTCATCCCACCCAGCCATGTGCCCCATGCTGCCAAAGTTCGACCCCAGCAAGATCACAATCATATACTTGAATTACACCAGCGAGGAAGTCGGTGCCATGTCTGTCCTGGCCCCCAATATAGATTACCTGGGTCTGATTCCAAAAAAGGCTGGTGATGGCATCACCAAAGCAACCAATGATTGGAATGGTCTGAGGACTACAATGAAACTGACCATTCAGAACACAGGGGCCCAGATACCTGCATCTACCCTGATCATTAAAGCAAGAGGCAGAAAGAAGCAAATAACATTAAGCACAGTGAAAATACTACTTTTGATGAGATTGTCAACAATGCCCAACAGATGTGGCACCAATCTTTAGCTAGAGAACTCTCTGGAACCTTAAAGAGATCCCCAGGACTGCCCAATCTGGGAACTGCAATGTTGATGGCCATCATCCTCACGACATCACAGATGACATCAATAGTGATGCAATGGAATGCCCAGCTAGTTAAGAACTACAAAGGAAGGCCCTGGTCAGGTAGCTCAGTTGGTTACAGTGTCATCCCAATATGCAAAGGGAGGTGTGATGCCCATTCAGGGCACATACAAGACTCAACCGATGAATGCATAAGTAAGTGGAACAATAAATCGGTATTTTTCTCTTTTCCCTCCCCCTCTCCAAAATCAATGAAGAACTACAAAAGAAAATATTTCAGTTAAAGATCATTTGATAACTAAAAAAAAATTTTTTAAGTTCTTAATCATTACTTTCAAGTTTTTAAAGCCCTGCAGGCAGCCTTGAGCT
The DNA here is from genome assembly GCA_004026805.1 of Lasiurus borealis. Lineage (NCBI taxonomy): Eukaryota > Metazoa > Chordata > Mammalia > Chiroptera > Vespertilionidae > Lasiurus > Lasiurus borealis. The sequence goes on along the minus strand of PVJN01032712.1, from coordinate 7,450 downwards.
AGTTGGTTATCTGTTTCACCCCAGTACTACCGCAAGATAGAAAGCTTCTTTCCAACCATGATGGATATCTATTTCAAGTACAGTGGTACCTCGAGATATGAGTGCCCTAACATATGAGATTTTTGAGATACGAACCGTGGTGCGAGCGATTTTTGCTTTGAAATACGAGCAGCATCTCATAGTTTTCCACGCCTCAAGGTTACGGAACGAATTAAACTCGTATCTCAAGGTACCACTGTACATCTTTAATAATGGACATTTCACAATTTCCCCAGATAATTATCTATTTGGTAGACAGTGAACATAAGTGTCTTACTCAATTTTTAAGAACTAATTTAACACTTATTGGGATCACCTCAACAATCATAATCATGTCCATCTTTTTTATTTTGCATATACCACTTATATTTTTATGAGTCTTTAAAGCTAATCTCTAAGGTCAACTCAGCAATAACAATGGGATATGTAGAATTGTAAAATGCCTTCTAACTGACAATATATCACCAACTGCAATCACTAAAAACTCTCATTAAAGGCTCCAACCTCAAATGATGTTCATGCCCATTTTCTTTAAATACATATTTTTATTGATTTTAGAGAGGAACGGGAAGGGAGAGAGAAACATCAATGAGAGAGAATCATTGATAGGCTGCTTACTGCACACCTCCCACTGGGAACTGAGACCACAACCTGGTCATGTGCCCTTGGCTGGGATCGAATCCGGGACCCTTCAGTCTGCAGAGCCAGGGCTGTGCCCATTTTTATGCCCAAAGATAGAGAAGTGCTCTGTTATCTTAGTCTGACTCATCTTGCCAAGCAAAGTACTTAGCTGAACATAGTAGGGGCGTTTTTGAAAATGAGCCCTTTGGCTTGAAAAACAAAGTAAATCATCAAACTGTTAAAACTGTGAGAAGGGGAAATTTGGAGATAATAAAAAGAAAAACTGTGTTTTTGTTGTTTTAAATCCTTCAACGAAAGCAAACCAAGAAAGTAGCTCTTAAAGTGAAGAGATACCCATTAAGGAAAATGAACCAAATGAAAGGAGTCAGATGGTCTTAAAGACAACTCCAAACAGATTATCGATTCTGTTTTTATACTGAGCAAGTAACTGCCTCTAAAATGTACACATTTTACAGTTTACACTGTCATTTGTGCTTTTGTTCCTTCCACAAACATTTGAGCACCTACAATAGGTGAAAAACACATTTATTTCAAACCTGGATATTCAACCCTAGATGAAAGTCTGGCTCCTTATGTGGAGAAATACGATTCCAGAATTCAGTCTACAGGAAGCAGAGTGGCACCTTGTTACCTTGCAAGGGAATCATTAAAACAGGAAGCAGCAGAGAAAGTGAAGAGCAGTAATACTCAAAGTGTGGTCCTTGGACCAGCAACATCATCTTTGGGAACTTATTGGAATTACAAATTCTCAGGCTGTCCCAGTTCTAGGAATCAAGAGCTCCAGGAATAGGGCTGACCAATCATGTTTTAATAGGACCTCCAGTGATTCTGAAGACACTGAAGATTGAAAGCCACTACTGAAGATAATGGGTCTTAAACAAACAAACACTGGTGTGTCTCAGTGGTTGAGCATCAACCTATAAACCAGGAGGTTATGTTTTGATTCCAAGTCAGGCCACATGCCTGGGTTTCAGGCTTAATCCCCAGTAAGGGCCATGCAGGAGTCAGACGATCAATGATTCTCTCTCATTATTAATGTTTCTATGGCTCTCTCCACCTCCCTTCCTCTCTAAAATCAATAAAAATACATTTTTTTAAAAAAACGAACACTGGAGGAGAAACCAAGATGTCAGCATAGGTGAACACTTAAACTGCTGCCTCACACAACAATTTCAAAACTGCAGCTCAACGACAGAATGAACATCATCCAGAACCATAGGAAAGCTAGCTGAGTGGAAATTCTACAACTAGAAGGAAAGAGAGGGGCTCACGGAGACTCAGAGGAGCTGCAAAAAGCTGAGGTACAGAGACACGCATGGAGAAGACGGGCGGCGGGGTGCCTGGCTGGCTTCCTCTAGCACAGCGGCTCCCAACCTGTGGGTCGCAACCCCTTTGGGGGTCGAACAACACTTTCACAGGGGTCGCCTAAGACCACTGGAAAACACAGATACGATTCATAACAGTTGCAAAATTACAGTGATGAAGTAGCAACAAAAATAATTTTATGGTTGGGGGTCACCACAACATGAGGAACTGTATTAAAGGGTCGAGGCATTAGAAAGGTTGAGAACCACTGCTCTAGCAGGAGGAAGACGGAAACTCCCGACTGCACCAAACCCCAGTTCTGGGCGAGACTCATATGGGGGGAGTCTGGACTGTCATGACAAGGGCGGAGTGCACAGAAGCTTAGGAGAGCTGCAAAAGGCAGAGGTCTGGAGGCACGAGAGCGCAAGTGCATACACAGAGGGTTGACTGCTGATTGTGCCACTGGCTTTCTCTAGTGGGAGGAAGACAGAACCCCCCAACTGTGCTGAAATCCAGCTCCGACAGCACTGAACCCCAGTTTTGGGTGAGACTCTGAGGACCCAGACTTACACGGGTCCAGAGCGCACAGAAACTCAGGGGAACCAGAAAGGCAGAAGTCTGGAGGCACACGAGAGCGAGTGTGCTCAAAGAGGGCTGCAGCGATTACCAAGGGATACTGAGACCCGGGGCTGTGTAGGGCGGGGCTGACAGGAAGCTAAGGCTGCCTGCTCAGCCCTGAGACTGCCCCATCCAAGCTGAACACAGAGGCTTTTATAATTTTGCAAGTCTAGTATCATAAGGCTGACTCCAGCACAAAAGTTCTCCCAGCATAGACACAGCTGATCCTCACAACCAATTGGCTTGGAGGTCAATTACCCCCAGTGATACCAACAACAATCAAGACTTAACTACAACAAGACTGTACACAGAGTCTACAAAGGGGTGCACCAACAGTGTCTACCTCAAATAACTGGGAGGAAGAGCTACTGGGCCATATAGGACAACTAGCACACAAAACTACTCTACCAACTCAGAGAAGCAGCGAAAATGCAGAGACAAAGGACCAGATCAAAAAGAAAAGAAATGGAGGAAAACAAACAACTGGATATAGAGTTCAAAACCATGCTTATAAGGTTTTTCAAGAATTTCCTAGAAAAGGTTGATAAATTTAACGAGACCCTCGAGGATATGAAAAAGGACCGACTAGAAATTAAACATACACTGACTGAAATAAAAAATATTATACAGAGACCTAAGGACAGACTAGAGGAACACAAGAATCAAGTTAAAGATTTGAAATACAAAGAGCAGAAAACACTCAAGTGGAAAAAAAAAAAAAAAAAACAGAAAAAGAATCCAAAAACTGGAAGATAGTGTAAGGAGCCTCTGGGACAACTTCAAGCATACCAACATCAGAATTATGGGGGTGCCAGAAGGAGAGAGAGCAAGATATTGAAAACATATTTGGAGAAATAATGACTGAAAACTTCCCCCACCTGGTGAAAGAAATAGACTTACAAGTCCAGGAAGCGCACAGAACTCCAAACAAAATGAATCCAAAGAGGACCACACCAAGACACATCATAATTAAAATGCCAAGAGCAAAAGACAGAGAGAGAATATTAAAAGCAGCAAGAGAAAACAGTTAATTACCTACAAAGGAGCACCCATACGACTGTCAGCTGATTTCTCAACAGAAACTATGCAGGCCAGAAGGGAGTGGCAAGAAATACTCAAAGTGGTGAATAGCAAGAACCTACAACCAAGAGTACTCTACCCAGCAAAACTATCATTCAGAACTGAAGGTCAAATAAAGAGCTTCACAGATAAGAAAAAACGAAAGGAGTTCATCAATACCAAACCAATATTATATGAAATGCTGAAAGGTACTCTTTTAAGAGGAAGAAGAAAAGGTAAAGATAAAAATTAGGAACAACAAATACATATCTATCAATAAGTGAATCTAAAAATCTAATGAACAGAATAAACTGGTGAATATAATAGAATCAGGAGCATAGAAAGGGAGTGGACTGACAATTCTCAGGGGGAAAGGGGTGAGGGGGGTGCAAGGAGAGACTGGACAAAAATACACCTATGGATGAGGACAATGGGGGAAGGTAAGGGCAGAGGGAGAGGTGGGAGCCGGGCGGAGGGGAGCTATGGGGGGAAGAGGAACAAATGTAATAGTATGAACAATAAAGATTAAATAAAAATTAAATTAAATTTAAAAATAAAAAATCAACACTGAATGTTAACATTTTTTAAATTCAAGTAATGTTCATTCAAATCAGTAACACACTGAAACCTCTTAATGTTAGAATGAGTAAAACAAAAATCAAATTTTTTCATTTGGAAAAATAAACATGTCAAGAATTTTCCTAACCCTCATGTCATCCCTCCTCCCCACTACCACCACATATTCCTCCCTGGTCCCCCAAATTAAATTATTCACTCACATTTCCTCAGTGAAGGTCTACACTCCAAAATACTTACAGATGTTTCAACCTTGCTCCAAATCTACTCAATCATTGATGTGACAATTCTAACCTCACCCTGGGAAACAAAATTTACACCCACCATCCCTCTACATCCCAGTGCCACAGAATTACCTTACTTAGGCTGACAGCATGTCTCAGAGCACTAGTCTCCCCTGCTTTAGCAATGTTCCCTCCAACCACTGTCTCCAGAGCAATCTAACACTCAATTCTAAGTGTGTCGCACCCTCTCGTTGAAAATTCTTCTGTGGCTCCCACAAATGGCATCAAATCCAAGGTATTAACCCTCCTTCTAGCCTCTGCTCCCTTATACTTCACGCTTAAACAATACTGAACCACCATCAGTCCTCTGGTCCTTGCTTTCTCTTTTCTTTGTGCTTCTGTCCAATTTATTTCCTGGTTTCTTTGTCATTACCAACTCTACAGTGTGTCTCCCTGTAGACCAGTGGTCAGCAAACTCATTGGTGGACAGAGCGGCAAACCACATGTGGCTCGCGAGCCACAGTTTGCCAACCACTGCTGTAGACTAACCTAGAGACCCAGAGGCGGGACTCTGTCTTCATCTCCTCAGGCCCAGCATCTAGAGCAAGGCTAGGGATATGGTGGTGGTGCTCAGGAAATACTTGTTGAATATAGGTTCAAAAGGCGAAAAGAAGACATTTTCTAAATAAACATCTTATATAAAAATAAGACACTCTAACATTAAAATCTCTTCAAATAACCACAATTAAATCTAGAGTATTATTAAGATGTTATTGTCTTACTACCTCAAGTTCTGGGTCTTTCTAATAAGTGTTGGGTTAATATCTTGGGAGTTAATCCTGGTTTATGGGACAATAAAGTTCTATTTGCTACCTCAAGCCCCTATATATACAGTGAACATCATCCTTATGCTTCATTTCAGTTAAGAACTTTTATTAATTTCTGCTTAGTCCCATTGTTTTCCAATTAACAATCTAAAATACTCAGGCATGTGTTGTCAAGGTGTGACAACTTTTACAAGTGAAGTCAAGGTGAGCGAAGTCAATAGAAACCCAATAGAGCAATTATTTCTATTTAGTTGTACTGCTTGCTTCATAACCCAAAGGAGGGGGTCCATGAAGGAGGGTACATCCCTTGAGAGAGGAAATAAATAAGAAAATGCATATTAATTTGTCTTTTATAATGTCATTTAAAACGCACAAAGCAACAGTACACATACATTGTTTATAAACACAGACAAGGCTAAAAAAAAAAATTTTTTTTTTACTGATGGAACTGAACAGCCTAAAAGTAGAACATGCAATATACCTGGAATTGTGGCTACCTGCATTTATCACTCATCATGCATGATCAGATGAAGCAATCTTAGACCCTAAGTCCAAATTCAGTCCCCGGGAGGTCCTATTTATCTTCACCAAGTACTCAACAAGTGCTGCTAAAACCCCTGGGGAGGAAACCATCACTCCGTGATGTGATAACCTTGCTGATGTGCTCTTGTGAATTTAAAGGATATTCTTTAAAAATGAAGTTTTGTTTCCGTGTTTTTAAGGCAGGTATTAAAAAATGACTGAGTCAGCCAAGTGTGCCACCAGAAGCAGGAATCGAGAAGCTGAAAAATTATTCAGCTCATCAGCATCCTGTAATTACTTAACCTTGTTTGCAGTAAATTCTTCCAGAGACAAGGAATTAACTTTAAGAGTCGCTTTATCCTACATACCACTCAAGTGGCAAGAGCTGGCCAGATTTTAACTTTCAAATACCAAAAACTCGGATGCAGAAGTTCTTGGTGAAGCAAGCCTTGATAGTACTATTTTACTTCAAACGCTTTTGTGGGAGTTGCACATCCCACCTGAATCAAGGGACCACCTCTTCAAAAGGATTCAGCTGAGCGTCGGCTCAGAGACAGAACTACACCAACTTTTGTGCAGACAGACCCCAATGGTTAAAGCCTTTCGGAAACTGTCACGTCTTAAGATGCGTAAACCTGAGACAAAAGGAAAACTAACACTGAAAACTTGTAAAGAAAAAAAAAACATACAAGCTGACTCAGAACCGATTACCCTTCCCCTCACACCTGCCATTCCACCCTCCGCTCGCCGTTTGCTGCTGCGTTCCCTCCGCCAGGCTAAGGAAGCGTTTCACTTCTTGCCCTTTTCTAGGCAACTCGTGGAGGCTGCACATGCATCTTACCTACGTTCACTAGTGCACAGCGAGGTATTCGAGCTATTAGCTCCCTAAGTGACACACGAGTATTATTTCTGTAAAGTCACTACGTAAAACACCAGGCTGCCGCATCGCTCTCAGCACCACTCACCACCACGACCACCCCACCAGGAGCGGTTTGGGGGAGCGGGAAACACCCCGTGGCACAAACACAGGGTACGGTCTGCCTCCGGCTTTTCTGGGAACACCCTCTATATCCCCGGGGGCCAATACGAGCCGGACTTAGCACAACCGCACGTTTCACAGAGCGCTGGGCTCCGGGGAGGGCGCATCTCGTCTTCCCGGCCGTCCCCGCAGGGTCCGCGGGGGTCCGCGGGTGGCGCTGGGGCGCTGGGCGGCGGCCAGAGATGAGCTCAGAGGTCCGCTGGGTGTTGCCGGCAGGTTGCATCAGACGCCGCGCGGAGCCGCCGCCGCCGCCGCCCGCGACGCCGGCTGCGCCGCCGGGCCTGCCCGCTCTGGGTCTCCTCGGGCTGGGCCCGCGCCCACGCGAGCGGCGGGCTTCAGCCGAGGCCTCCTCCGGCCCGCCCGCCCGCCCGCCCGCAGCCTCCTTACCTGCGCCTCCAGCCCGCCCGCCCCCAGGCGGCCTCCACTCCGAGCGGCCCCGCACGGCGCGGCCCGACCCGACCCGAGCCTCGCAGCGAGGAGGAGCGACGGTTACGAAACCTGCAGCCTCCGCCCGTTCCGCAGCCACCGGCTTCCCTTCCTCGCCGGAGCCGCGCGCGCTGCCGCCGCCGCCGCACGACCAATGGGATCGTCGACCTGCA